>QFDX01006621.1:0-15397 GCA_003315875.1 Lactifluus piperatus | reverse complement strand
AGTGCCTCCGACCGCACCAAAGGCCAACTACCCTAAACTGGGGTTTTTCGACAAGTTCTTCGAGCTACAGCGAGTGATGTGGCAAACGAATGCGGGGCTTACGGATCGGCATACGTTTGACTCCCGTCCTTCCTCGTGGCCCCGAATGCTCCGCGGGATTGTGAGGACTCATGTGCTCAACTGTTTTGTGAAGATAGCTTATGAACTTTTTGTAGAACTTCTGGGTTAAAGATCATCGCCAGATATATCTTATTGGGAATCCTATGATCTGGTGGTTGAGCACAGCCTCAGTAGCTGGCTATGTTGCAGTGCGGGGGTTCCTCATTCTTCGCGCGCAACGGGGTTATAGGGACTTTGAGAACAGTAAGAGATTCTATCCTTCTCGTCTTCATGGCTTGTATGACTCTCAAATTTTACTCTTCAGCCAAAGTCGTCAAGTACGATACGCTGTGTGGTTTCCTCTTCATGGGATGGAGTCTTCATTACCTCCCATTCTTCCTCATGGGCCGTCAGTTGTTCCTCCATCATTATCTGCCTGCATTATATTTCGCGATCCTACTACTATGTGCGGTGTTCGACTTTTTGACGTCAACGCTCCGTCCACGTTGGCGTCTCCAGATTGCGGCGCTGCTGGTAATCATCGCAATCTGGAATTTCTCGATCTTCAGCCCGTTGGTGTATGGGAACACATGGACAAAAGGGGAATGTCGAGATGCTCAATGGTTGAGGACTTGGGACTTCAGCTGGTACGAGATCGGCAAAGTCACTATTTTTTTTAAATCTCTGATCGTATTACTTCAGCGACAGTTTCTTCGACCACGTACGCTTCAGCTTCCTTTTTTCCTTGCTGATCGCTAATTTGGATTTCAGTATTCACAATATGGCGGTGCCACGCTAGGTACACCACAGAAGTCTGGTGTCGCTGTCGCACCTGTCGCCACTATTGGCGGCGAACCAGATGGACGCGGCGCAATAGTTGTAGAGGACAACGTTGGTCAAGCTCCCGATGAGCCCCCGCAAGCAGAGGAAACCACTGTAGATGCAGGGAAAGCGGAACCCGGTCGCGACATTTTCGCCCAACCGCCACTACCGGATGTCATGAAGGAGAAGGCCGACGCAGCTGCTGGTGAAAACGATGAACCAAAGGCAATCAGCTCTGTCGGATTTCCGTCGGGCAGCGAGGGTTCGGAGGCGGCTGCAGACAAAGCACTCGGCGATAGTCAATCATCCGCGATGATGGGGACATCACAAGCTGACACAAAGGCGGAGAAGCCAAAAGTTCAGGGGCCACCAGACGCAGAACAAGCGGAGGCTGATGAAGTGCGTCAGGAGCTGTTCCCTGAAGTGCAGGCGTGAATACGGCAAATATTTTAGCTAATGGATGATTCTTTTGGATTTCGAAATTAATTGAATCTGCCGTGACTTGTTTAGATCGCTCTATGTGCCTACCCTGCTTTGCTTAGCGTATCGGATCATATTTGGTTCACTGAACTTATTCCCTTCTGACCAGAACAGCCCAACTTCCCAGGTAAGGCATTCCCGCTTCCGAACGGCTTGTGAAACCGATTGAGACCTCAGCGGCATTTATGGTCATGAGGAATGGCTCCGCACCATGCGCCATCACCGTGAGGGTAATTGTCCCAGGTCACGACTCGGATGCGTTCCTGGGCGTCTGCCATCATCGGATAATCGATTTGCACCGCCTTCGCAGGCTGACATAAAGACAAGGACAGTCGTGGCGAGCCACTTCCAGTCCCAATCCCATCAAGCCATGGCACCCCCGCAGCCAGGTCACGGTATTGAGACCGACACGGAACTCGCAACTGCATCAAGTAGTACTGGCACTAGTGCCAATAGGACCGAAGTCTCGAATCCGCTTCTAGAAGAGGCGCTTCGAAAGCATTTAGAGTCGCTGCAGCCCGAAGAAAGAGCTGCGTTCGAGCATTGTACCGCAAAAGAGGTCATCGATGCAGTGGCGCAACTGGACATCGAGCACGCGAAGAACAGCCCCACGCGCAGGTATCTTAGTCGTTTCATCAAGATCGTCGAGCCGATAGAAAAGTATTTTGACCTGGTTGGCAACATGGTTGGCCCAATTGGCTCTCTGCCTGCCGGGGCGAAAATTGGAGGGATTGTATGGGGCGCGCTCAGGTTCGCAGTCAAGGTACGGTGACACATTTTCTCTTTCCCCCCCATGCCTCCTTGGTACTTTGTATTCCCCAATGCTCACCACGGTGTCATGCAATTTGATGCGTAGACGATAGGTACACTAGCCGTCCACTTTGAAGAAATTGTGAAAGTCTTGGAGGAGATTGCACGACCCTTGCCTCGCTACCAAGCTTATGCTGTCGCGATCTATCGCGGGTCCGATCGCGTGCAACAAGTAGGCATCCTTCTTTCAATTTTCCTCAAAGTGTGGATGTACAGCGCCTCAAACTGATTTAACTATTTGTATAGGCTTTAGCTGATGTGTATAACGACATCTTCTTGGTTTGCTCTGCGGTGCGACGCGAATTCTTGGATGAGAATGGCGCTCTGCGATGTAAGCACTCATCTTGAGCTGTGTCACAGTGATTGCTTGAACGTCGTGGTCACTTTAATAGCTCCACTGTCGATCATCATGGGGGGGCTGAACCCGTGGAACAAGACTATTGGTGATGTCACGCAGGGTCTGCGCCGTCGTCAACAATACCTAAAAGAAGAAGTGGAGTACGCTGATCGCATGCTCAGCCATGCAGACCGTGTCAACCGCCAGCGAGGTAGGTGTATTGCTGCTTACACTTGCATGGCATACCTCATTAACCATGCATTCCCCTGTTCAGCTGATAGACGCCGAGATTTTCTGGCAATGCTTCCCTATGAAGATTGTCAGGCCAAGCATCTGGACTGTCTCAGCGTTCTTTCTCCAGACCACAACGTGGGGACGACTTGGCTCGTCAATCGCAAGGAATTCACCGACTGGGTGTCCGAACCCCCCGGCGTACTTCTTTGGGTCCACGGTGATTGTGAGTCCATACTCTCTGCTCTTATATTTGGAACGATGTAATAAAGTAATGAACCTAGATGGGGTTGGGAAAACTGTCTTGTCGTGCGTGATTTAAGTTAGCGTTATATGTGGTTTCTTGGCTCATCGTGGGTTCCTTATCCTAGGTCCATCATCATCAAATATCTAGGAGGCCCACCGAAATCTGAAAGTCGACCAGCAGTAGTAGCCTTCTTTTATTGCGAACATGACAACCCCATGAAACGCAATCCTCGTTCCATTCTCGCTACGCTGCTATACCAGGTTCTGAGCCAGGTTCCAACCGATTATTGGGATGATCCCGAGCTTAACGCCTTCTCCACGATCCAATCTGTAGAGAAACTTTGCACATCCCTGAAGGATGCTTGCACTCTTTTGCAAAAAACAAATCCGGTATTCTTGATTGTTGATGCACTGGACGAGTGCGACATCGACGCGCGGCGGCTGCTGTTGCCTTTCTTGGTCTCATTGGGACTTAACTCGAGATTGCTTCTCACTAGCCGCCCGGAAGGAGATATTGAGGGAGCTCTGAAGAACAGCCCATACATTCAGATTACGGTTACGGCTAAAGATGTGGAAAGCGATATCGCTGAGTATGTCAGTCGCAAGGTTTGCCAGGCGGGTAGCGGCTTGCCCGGTGGATACGTGAAAGTCGGAAACCCCAAATTGCTAGTGGATCTATCAGAGGCTCTAGTCCAACGTGCACATGGAGTGTGGGTCATTTACATTGAATGGTATGTGTACTGCCACTCACTGGCAAGGGATCTTTCAGGTTCCTGTGGGTGCAGTTGCAAATTGATGATCTTAAAGAAAAAAGAACAGATCACGACATTCGCAAGGCTCTGAAATCACTTCACAGTGGTCTACAACTCATTTTTGCCAGCAAGCTAAAATCCATTGACAGCCTCCCTGCCCCGAGACGGTCATGTGTCCAAAGACTCTTACGCTGGGTGGTCTGCGCCATACACCCCTTGAGTCTTCATGAACTCTCAGAAGCAGTTGCAATTCACAATATGGAGGGAGAATGGGATGAGGAACAATGCATAAATGAACCAGCTAGTTTGATTGAAGATTGTTTCAATCTCATCCACTGCACTGCAAGCTCCCCACAGTCACAAAGTGATCCCAAAGTTCAGCTCATTCATGCATCTGTAAAGGAATACCTTTTGCAGAACCCTGGATCTCTGAACCTGCTTGTGGACCATCATATAGATCCCCTTCCCAATGCTCAAATTGCCATTGTCAAGGACTGTCTTAAATACCTCCAGCTGATGGCAGAAGATGCACGATGGGAAAAGAAAGTGTTGGGGGCAAACTTGGGATTCGAGTTCCTCTATGCAGAAGAACTGCGCCCACTGGTGACCTATGCAAGTGAATTTTGGCCACAACATCTCAGGGCTTCCAAATCTGATGGGGAGCAACTTGTCACCTTGTTCTGTGAATTTGTGCAACCAAAGTCGTGTTCTCGACGATTTTGGTCGCTTTGTTACAATAGAAAACGGTATGTGACTCCTTCACCCTTGTGACCTTGTCTTCCCATGTGGTCTCATCCTGCATGGTAGCGATGACGGCATTCATGAGGCAATGTCTGTATGTCACTTGGCTGTCCGTCTTTCCCTTCCATACATCGTTAAATCCATTTTGGAACAAGACCTCGACACATTTGAGGCTCAGGGCTCTGATGAATTAACTGCACTGCACTGGGCCACCAAATTCGCAGATGAGTCAACATTGCACGTGCTTCTGGAGTCCGGGGCGAAAATCGACGCTATGACAAAGGAGGGACAAACCCCACTTCACATGGCAGCAAGAAATTGGGATGGAGAATCCGTGGTGAAGACTCTCCTTGACCTCAAAGCCGATCCAAATGTCAAAGATAAATATGGCAGGACTCCGCTTCATATTGCAGCACAAAATTCGTATGGCCAGAATATTTTGCTGCTGCTGCTAGAACGAGGCGCGAACGTGAAGGAAGTTTGCAACCTTGGACAATCCCCCCTCCATGCAGCTGCTGCCAACCCTCATGGAAGTGCCAGTGTCCAGTATTTGCTCTCCTATGGCGCCGATGTCCGTGCATTGGATAGTCACTCCCGCACTCCCCTTCACCTCGCCGCGGGGATCTGGCACCGGAGCATTTATTCCGTCCGCGTGCTTGTTGAGAACGGTGCCGAGGTCAGCTCAACCGACAGGGATGGTTTAACGCCTCTTCACGTGGCCGCACAAAGTGAGGGTGGTTGTGAAACTGTCAAGTTCCTTATAGAAAAAGGGGCAAATGTAGACAGAACGTCTGTCCAAGGGATGACGGCTCTTCACCTGGCAGCGAAGTTGCAACTTGACCGCGAAACGGCCAAGTATCTCCTTGAAAGTGGTGCAAGCATAGTGGCCACAGACCATCGTAGGAGGATGCCTCTTCACTACGCAGCGGGGGTCCTAGGTAGCAAGGTGCTGGACACCTTGTTTACATACCGAGCGAATGTCCATGTGCGCGACAGCAAAGGTCTCATACCACTGCATCATGCGGCAGCGGGGGGATGCAGCGACGCCATCGAGGCGTTGGTCAAGCAAGGCGGAGAAGTAAATACCCGGGATAATTCTGGCATGATGCCCCTGCATCACGCAGCAGGAGGACACAACGACGATGCCGTCGAGGTGTTAATTAAATACCGTGCGGAGGTGAATGAGGGGGATAAGTCTGGCATGACACCTCTTCATCACGCAGCGGCATGTGGATGTAGTAAAGCCGTCGAGGTATTGATTAAACGCCACGCGGTGGTGAATGCCCAAGATCATTCTGGGATGACCCCTCTGCATCGCGCAGCAAGGATGGGGCACAGTACCACAATCGAGATGTTGGTCAAACACAGAGCGGAGGTGGATGCCCGGGATTATTCTCGTATGACCCCTCTGCATTACGCCGCAGCAGGGGGACACAAGGGCGCTATTGGCCTGTTAATGCAGAGTTGGGCAGATGTGAAAGTCCGGGATGACGCTGGTATGACGGCTCTACATCACGCAATAGTAAATGGACACCGCCACCTCGTGGTGCTGTTGACACCACAGGGTACAGAGCTGAATATCCGGGATAATTCTGGAATGACTGCTCTGCATCACGCAGCAACACTAGGATATAACGACGTCGTCAAGGTGTTGATGCAACGCAGCGCAGATGTCTATGTCAAGGATGGTGAAGGCATGACGACTCTGCACCACGCGGCAGCAAAGGGATACAGCGACCTCCTCGAGCTGTTGACACCACAGAGAACGGGCTCGGAGGTGGATATCCAGGATAAAATTGGGAAGACGCCTCTGCATCACGCAGCAGAAGGGGGACACACCAGCGCCATCAAGGTGTTGCTCAAACACAGCGCGGGTGTAAATGTCAAGGATGAAAGTGACATGATACCTTTGCACTACGCGGCGAGGAAGGGACACAGCGACCTCATCGAGCTGTTGACCCCACAGAACACAGGGACAAATATCCAGGATAAATTTAAAAAGACGCCTCTGCAGTACGCAGCAGAAGGGGGACACAGCAACGCCGTCAAGGTGTTGCTCCAACACAGCGCGGATGTAAATGTCAAGGATAAAGACGACATGATACCTTTGCACTACGCGGCGAGGAAGGGACACAGCGACCTCATCGAGCTGTTGACCCCACAGAACACACAGGCAAATGTCCAGGATAAATTTGGAAAGACGCCTCTGCATTACGCAGCAGAACGGGGACACAGCAACGCCGTCGAGGTGTTGCTCCAACACAGCGCGGATGTAAATGTCAAGGATGAAAACGACATGATGCCTCTGCACTACGCGGCATCGAAGGGACACAGCGACATTATCGAGCTATTGACATCAGAGAACACAGAGATGAATGCCCCGGATATATCTGGAATGACGCCTCTGCATCACGCAGCAGAAGGGGAACACAGCAACGCCATCGAGTTGTTGCTCCGACACAACGCGGATGTAAATGGGAGGCATGACAGTGTCATGATGGATCTGGACTACCCGTACACGAGGATACGCAGACGACGGAAAGCATATTTTGGACAGACGCCCCTGCATCATGCCGCAGAAAGGGGATACAGCAATGCCGTCAAGATCTTGCTCCAACACAGCGCAAATGTGGATCTCCAGGATGTGAAAGGCATGACGCCTCTGCACCGCGCGGCAGAGAAGGGACACAGCGACCTCATCAGACTGTTGACATCACCGAGAACGGAGATGAATGCCCGGGATCATTCTGGAATGACACCTTTGCATCACGCAACAAAATGGAGACACAAGACCGCTATGGAGGTGTTGATCCAATGCAGCGCAGGTGTGAATGTCCAGGATTATAAAGGCATGACACCTCTGCACCACGCTGCAGCGGCGGGACACAGCGACCTCATCGAACTGTTGACACTACAGAACGCGGAGGTGAATATCCAGGATAAAATTGGAAAGACGCCTCTGCATCACGCAGCAGAAGAGGGACACAGCAATGTCGTCGAAATCTTGCTCCAACACGGCGCAAATGTGAATCTCCAGGATAATGAAGACATGACGCCTCTGCACCGCGCGGCAGCGGCGGGACACAGCGGCTTCATCGAACTGTTGACATCACAGAACACGGAGGTGAATGTCCAGGATAAAATTGGGAAGACGCCTCTGCATCACGCAGCAGAAGGGGGACACAGCAAAGCCGTCGAGGTGTTGCTCCAACACAACGCAGATGTAAATGCCAGGGATGACGGAGGCATGACGCCTCTGCATCAGGCGGCAATGAAGGGACACAGCTACCTCATCGAGCTCTTGAAACGACAGAGCACAGAGATGAACGCCCAGGATCATTCTGGAATGACACCTCTGCATCACGCAACAAAATCGGGACACAAGGCTGCTGTCGAAGTGTTGATCCGATGCAGCGCAGATGTGGATGTCTGTGATAATAAAGGCATGACGCCTCTGCATTACGCAACAATACAGCGAGACAGTGACGCCATCAGAGTGTTGACCCAGAGCAGCCCTGATGTAAATATCCAGGATGATAGCGGCATGACGCCTCTGCACTACGCCGCAGCGGATGGACGCAGCGATCACATCGAGCTGTTGACACCGCTGGCGCAGAGCACAGGGATTAATACACAAGACAATTCAGGAATGACGCCCCTGCATCACGCAGCTGAAAAGGGACACAGCGACGCTGTCAAGGTGTTGCTGGGTCACAACGTGGACGCCAACGCCAGGACATTTCTTGGACAAACCGCGCTTCACCTCGCAGTAGTAAATGAGGTGTATTCCTGGCAGAAGGTGATCAAGCTGCTGCTACAGGGCGATGCGGATCCGAATATAAAGGATGCAGAAGGGCGAACAGCATTTGACTGCTCGCGTCGGCCAGAGGAGCTGCGCAGGTTGGTCGCTCCCAGTCTTCCATCGCTGCGGGCCAGCACTGATTCAGATGATCCAGCTTAATCAATTCGGTACAATAGGCTTTGGATTTCCGCTTTTGAATCTCTTCGAGTGGGCCTTAGGCCCTGTTACCCAGGAACTGCTAGTTACGTATTATGATGTCTTTACAAACTTGTACTATTCTGGTACTGTTTCGTCCGGACCCCCCCTATGCGCTCGACTACATTTAATCACTTAGCCGTTTTCTGTCCTGGTCTGTGTTTCAGGTACAACCCTACGGTTCTGCGAAGTGACTCCACCTGTTCAATTGCGTCTTTGCTACGACCTCGAGTTCGGCGGTGGGGCTGCAGAGCCAGTGCAGACCTTGCAGGTGATGACGAAATGTTCGCTGATTTGTCCGAGTCACCCACGTGCCATAGTACGCGGCTACGGGCCATCCCGGTTGGGGGCATTTGTCGAGCATCCTCAGCGCTGAGGGCTCTGAGTGCGTGCCGTGAATAGCCTGGGATATGGTGATCACAGCTGAGTTGTAACACATGAATAACGGTTTTTAATAACAGTCGGTCCAAAAATGGCAATAGACGCCAAGTGTGATACCTGGGGGACCCCAGATGCGACCTAGGTTATTATTGTCATTTGCGGGGACCAAGGGCGCGACGCGGATTTTCAAAAAAAAATCACGCGTTGTTGTATGCGGGTAGAAAACACATCAGAACTTGTTATATTTGAGCTCATTTCGTCTAAACATGAGGAAAAACAAGTCTACAGTAGTTAGGTGCATTAGAATATATGAATCTTGTACAAAATCATGGTGTATTGTTGATAGTACAGACACTTTTGTTCATTGAGACACGTCTCTGCCTGTGCTAAGGCTTGCTCAAAAAAAGGCTCTACTCGCTCAGCGCTCAGCTTCAAAGGTGAAAGCTACACTAAAGGCCAAGGCAAAGTCGAAAGGCCTACTAGTAGAACGCCACAAAACTGCCAGTGCTTCTCCTGAACCAGTTCTACCAACCCTTGATAATGGAACTGGTCTTGATACCATTGACGTCGACGATGATGGCATCTCAGTGATCTCATAGTCTCTGGGGTCTAGCCACTCTCCCCATGAGGTGTCATCGTGTGAACCTGAAGATTTGATGGATGATACTCGTATATTTTCCCCAGTTCTCCAGGACTTGCTGAACGGCTCGCAAAGACATATCAAGTGATATCGAGATGGCAGTTGTATCCATGCCAAGTGTGAAGTATTGATGCAATACCCGTTCTTTGATGTCCCGGTGATAGCAACGACGTTTTGACACTATATTCTTTTTGCAAGGCATGGTGGTATGAGTAAGATGCCCAAAGACTTGCGTCACACGTCGCAATCACCATATCTCGATTTTTCTTGTCAAAGCAACTGAAGTTCAGAACAAATATCACATATTATTATAAGTATGGACTGTAGGCTCAAAATACACGACTATATGTAGCATTTGAGCTTGAATATAGCAAGTTCTGACGAATTTTCTCCTCGCATACCAAAACGCGCGATTTTTTTTGAAAATCCGCGTCGCGCCCTTGGTTCCGCAAATGACTATAAGCTACTATGTCGAGAATTGCAGATGTGAGCAGTAAATGGATGACTGAAGTCGGTGGCGCGTTTCCAAACCGGATATGCAGTAGTTTACCGGTATACTTCTCAAACTTTAAATTTTGATCAGTCTGTTAACGTCATTTACTTCGCTAGGCAGAATGAACTACGTATGTATGCATAAGGAAACGTCAACTGAGCCCATAGCGAAGCACTTAAGCCAAAGACACTCCTGCGATAACGTTCGCACGCGTCTATTTGCCTAGAAACTTTCTGCAGATCGGACGTAAGACATCCAAATTGGGATAGACAGGCTATAAGATGGACAAATGGACAAACTGCGGTGTACAATGGCGGGGCCAGACTCGTCGTACTCTTGCTTTGAACGCCAGAGGTTTTGGAATGTGCTGAGCGACGCAAGAATCGAGTTACCGATCCAGACGGCGTATTTGAGTTCAGGAGGAGCAACGATCTTGACCTTCATGCTCGCGGGAGATAGCGCCGTAAGTTCCTTACGGTCGGCGATGCCCGGGAACATGGTCGTGCCGCCAGAGGACAACGTTGCCGTACAAGTCGCGACGGACATCAAGATCGCACTTGAAGATGGAATTGTACCTGCGCAGAAAAGGTTCAGCAAGGGGATTGAGTGATAAGGTTTACGTCGTCTCGTGAATACCGGCAGCCTCGAGGCCGAGGAAGGAGGGTTGGGATAGAGCTTCTGGTGCACGGAATCTGGATGACATTAGATCTAATGCATAGAAGGGCAAAAAGCCACAGAATGCCCACCGTTCGTTGCCGATGGTGATGACCTGACCGTCAGGAAGCTCATAACTTTCTTCAAGCGCAGAGGACTACGCGGCCGTCTGAAGTTCTTGCTCGAAGTCGAGAGCGACGTAGCACAGCTTCTCCTTGATATCACGGACGATTTCACACTCCGCGGATGTGGTGAAAGGGTATCCGCGTTCTGTGAGATTCTTGACGAGGAGGTCAGTGATATCACGACCAGCGAGGCCCAAGCGCAGGATAGCATGGGGTAGTGCGAAACCCTCGTAGATAACCGTATGGGAAACACCATCACCGGAGTCAAGTACGATACCAGTCGTACGACCGGAAGCATAAAGAGAAAGTACGGCCTGAATCTGGGCGTAGAATGCAGGGACATTGAAAGTTTCGAACATGATCCGAGTCATCTTCTCTCGGTTTGCCTTGGGGCTGAGCGGGGCCTGGTAAGTAGGACAGGGTGTTCTTCTGGGGCAACATCACACCCGGCGAACGGAAGTTGCTCCTCGTTCTTGTTGTCGCGTCAGCGGTACGCCTATTTTGGATATCAACTGGCCCACCAAACGTCGGAATCAGAAATAAAAGTCACGTGGTTTTTGTTTGGTTGGGGAGAAGAGTGAGATCGATAGTGTTGTGTGCATGTATTCCTTTCTCGTGGTGCTGGTTCACCAACCTAAATTAAACACCAGATTCGACGAAGTGCATTTTGGCAAGTTCGCCTCAAGATACATCAAAACCCGGTATTTCGTGGACATTCACCCCACCAGCCAAACCACCCCTTACTTTCGCCGCTTTTGCGTTTGATTATAATGGCAACTCTGATTTTGCGCAGATAGCAAAGTAAGTGTTACAACGTTCGCGGGGGCCCCTTCTAAACGTTAGTTGCAGAATACACCTTACGGTCCCCGCCTCCCTTGGAATTGCCACCGTCCCCTTCGCCTACTATACCTTACCCCTCATTCGGCCACACCCCTCATTCGGCCAGTCACACATCAGTCACACCGGCACCCTTAGGCAAACCTGTCACGCATCCACGGAACATCAACCTCGACGCGATTCGGGCCGAAAATGCCATTTGATCTCCAATCTGCTGGGACTCAAATTACCCAAACTCCGCCTGAACCAGCGTGACACTTGGCCATTTTTGCTCACCATTGAAAACTAGCTTGCGCGGCTCAAAAAAACCTGGAATGTCATTGGTAATTGTATAGAAATACATGGGTCAAATATTAGGTGGAGTGAGGGAGGATTGAGTGAGATATGGCAAATTGGCCGAATGAGGGGTGTGGCCGAATGAGGGGTTAGGTATAGTATCTGACTCTCCGCGGTCTCGAGTGCCGTGCGGCCACGTCTCTGCTCGCCTCTCTCATCTTCGAGAATGCTCTCTTCACCCAATCACGACACATCCTTACTCACTCGTATTCATTGCTGCGCTCACAGTATTCTTTTGGATTGGGTTCTGCAACGAAGGTAAGCAAGAACCTCTCACGGACCGTTGGTGGGTCTGGCTCACTCTCACCGGTTTATCACTTGGTGCGGTCGTCAGCAGCAAGTGGGTGGGCTTGTTCGCCATCGCAACCGTCGGATTGGGGACTGTTCGGCAGTTATAGGCGCGGTTGGGTGATGTATGTGTCCCTCCGAGGCTGTGGATCAAACATTTCTCCGCGCGTGGCCTCTGCCTTATCCTCATCCCGATCATCTTCTATATGGCCACATTTGAGATACATTTCTTAATTTTGGAGAATTCTGGCGAAGGAGATGGATTCATGAGCGCAGAGTTTCAGCATACGTTGGGAGGACGTGGCATAGTGGATACATTTGCCGGTACGTCCAGCTTTGTATACACAACATGTTTCCATTGACCTAGCTTCGTAGACGTTGCCATTGGTTCCAAAGTGACTGTCTGCCATGTTAACACCCAAGGAGGTTATTTGCATTCGCACGCCCATATTTACCCTACAGGCAGTAAACGTATGCCACTTGAGCGCAATCATTTCCGCTATCTGATCGATATTTGTAGAACAGCAAGTTACGTTGTACCCACACATTGACGAGAACAATGACTGGCGCATCATCAACGCGACGCTAGATAATCACCCGGGAACGGACTGGCTGACTCTTCCTGAATTAGTCTACATCGAGCACGGTTCACGCGTCAAATTTATGCACCTGACCACTGGGAAGCACTCACATTCACATGACTTCCGGCCGCCAGTCTCGGAAGTTGACTTCCAGAACGAAGTGTCTGCGTATGGGATGATTGGGTTTGTTGGTGACATGAACGATGATTGGATTGTGGAAACAGAGAAAGGTAGCAAAAGAGATCCAGTCTCTAGTCATCGTGTCCGGACTCTAGGGACGCAGTTCAGACTGAAACATGCCTTGACTGGATGTTACCTGTTCGCTCACAAAGTGAAGCTACCAACATGGGCTGACGAAGAACAAGAAGTGACATGCATCAAAAACGCTGTAAAAGCAAAATTGTTGTGGATGATCGAATCAAACGAACATACCAAGTGTAAGAGCATAGATTAGTCCGATAGCCATGACTGATACCAGTCTTCATAGTGCCTCCCGCACCAAAGGCGAACTACCCTAAACTGGGGTTTTTCGACAAGTTATTCGAGCTACAGCGAGTGATGTGACAAACGAATGCGGGACTTACGGATCGGCATACGTTTGACTCCCGTCCTTCGTCATGGCCCCGGCTGCGCTGTGGGATTGTGAGGACTCGTGTGCTCAACTGTTTTGTGAAGATCGCTTATATACATTTTGCAGAATTTCCGGGTTAAATATCATCGCCAGATGTAGCTTATTGGGAATCCTACGATCTGGTGGTTGAGCACAGCCTCAGTAGCTGGCTATATTGCAGTGCGGGGGTTCCTCATTTTTCGCGCGCAACGGGGTTATAGAGACTTTGAGAACAGTAAGAGATTCTGTCCTTCTCGTCTTCATGGCTTGTATGACTCTTAATGATTCAAAATTAACTCTTCAGCTAAAGTCGTCTAGTACGACACGCCGTGTGGTTTCCTCGTCATGGGATGGAGTCTTCATTACCTGCCATTCTTCCTCATGGGTCGTCAGTTATTCCTCCATCGTTATCTGCCTGCATTATATTTCGTGATCCTACTACTTTGTGCGGTGTTCGACTTTTTGACGTCAACGCTCCGTCCACGTTGGCGTCTCCAGATTGCGGCGCTGCTCGTAATTGTTAAAATCTGGACAAAAGGGGAATGTCGAGATTCTCAATGGTTGAGGAATTGGGACTTCAGCTGGTACGAGATCGGCAAAGTCACTGTTTTTTTTTTATCTCTGATCGTATTACTTCAGCGACACAGTTTCTTCGACCACGTACGCTTCAGCTTCCTTTTTCCTTGCTGATCGCTAATTTGGATTCCAGTGTTCACAATATGGCGGTGCCACGCTAGGTACACCACAGAAGTCTGGTGTCGCTGTCGCATCTGTCGCCATTATTGGCGGCGAACCAGATGGACGCGGCGCAATAGTTGTAGAAGACAACGTTGGTCAAGCTCCCGATGAGCCCCCGCAAGCAGAGGAAACCACTGTAGATGCAGGGAAAGCGGAACTTGGGTCGCGACATTTTCGCCCAACCGCCACTACCGGATATCATGAAGGAGAAGGCGGAGCCGGCTGCTGGTGAAAATGATGAACCAAAGGCAATCAGCTCTGTCGGATTTCCGTCGGACAGCGATGCTTCGGAGGCGGCTGCAGACAAATCGCTCGGCGATAGTCAATCATCCGCGATGATGGGGACATCACAAGCTGGCACAAAAGCGGAGAAGCCAAAGGTTCAGGGACCACCGGACGCAGAACAAGCGGAGGCTGACGAAGTGCGTCAGGAGCTGTTCCCTGAAGTGCAGGCGTGAATACCGCGAAAGGATGATTCTTTTGGATCTCGAATTTAATTGAATCCGGTGACTTGTTTAGATCGCTCTACTATGTGCCTACCCTGCTTTGCTTAGCGTATTGGATCATATTTGGTTTACTGCAGAATAACTTACTCCTTCCGACTAGAGCCAGAACGGCCAACTTTCCAGGTAAGGCATCCCATCCCGCTTCCATAGGGCATGTGAAACCGATTGAGACGCGTTATCTACGATCACGAGGAACGGCTCCGCACCATCTCTGCGCCATGACCGTGAGGGTACAGTATTTGTCCCAGGTCACGGCTCGGATGCGTTCCTGGCGCCTCCCATTATTAAGTCAAGGCAGCGTGAGGAATTTGGTATAGAGGAGACCGACTGTCTGGTGTGGGAAAGTAGGAGAAAACCGAGCGAAGAAGATTGTATTACAATATATAGCTATATACGGTATTACTAATGTCCATATTATATTACTAATATTCGCTCATATGTCGTCATTCCGCTCCCCATATTCGGCTTGGTCCCTTGCACCGCCTTCGCAGGGCTGACGTCAGGATAAATCAAGGACAGCCTCAGCAAACCACTTCCAGTCCCATCAAACCATGGCATCCCCGCGGCCAGAACTTGGGCCTGGCACGGCACTCGCAACTGCATCAAGTAGCACTGGCACTAGCACCGATAGGACCGAAATCTCAAATCCGCTTCTAGAAGAGGCGCTTCGGAAGCATTTAGAGTCGCTGCAGC
>QFDX01006611.1:0-27206 GCA_003315875.1 Lactifluus piperatus | reverse complement strand
TCCCAAAGGCCGTCTTCCTGGAGTTTCGGGTTGGGAATTCAACGCACACGCCCAGAAGATCTTACTTACGATGCTCAATATTTCTCATGTTTCTGACACGCTTATCGGTGACGAATTCGTTCGCGGAATATCAGGAGGCGAGCGAAAGCGGGTAGGTATTGGTGAGATGATGTCATTGAGAGCTTGTGTACAGTGCTGGGATAACCCCACGCGAGGGTTGGATGCATCAACGTCCCTCGACTTTGTCAAGAGCCTGCGAGTCATGACAGACATATTGGGTCAAACTAATTTCGTTACACTGTAAGCACTCAAACGTAGCTTCGGTAACTTTCTGGCTGATCCAAATCTCAGATATCAAGCTAGTGAGGGGATCACTAGTTTTTTTGACAAAGTTCTTGTTCTGGATAAAGGGCGACAGATATACTTCGGCCCAGCATCCCAGGCCCGCTCGTACTTTGAGGGGCTCGGCTTTAAGCCACTTGCACGACAGACTACTGCGGATTTCCTGACAGGTTGCGCAGATCCTGATGAACGACAACTCGGTCTTGACGTCCCATCTACTCCAGAGGCTCTGGAACAGGCATTCCAGGAGTCTGAGCTGGCAGCTTGTTTACGCAGTGAGCTCGAAGAGTACAAAACGTTGATGGAGAACGAGAGGTCCGATCAGGAGGCGTTCAGAAAAGCCGTGCTTCTTGGAAAAAACACTGGGGCGTCAAAGGAGGGTCCATACACACTGAATTATGCAGGTCAAGTCATGACACTGGCGCGGCGGCAATTTCAAATGAGACTCCAAGACCGTTTCCAGCTTGTGACGAGCTTTTCTCTATCAGTTGTAGGTTGGCTTTTAATAAAACGCCTTCTTCGAACTTACCTTTTTAGGTCCTCGCCTTCATCATTGGAGCTGCTTTCTTTGACCAACCATCAACATCAAATGGCACATTCACTCGTACCAGTGTCATCTTTATGAGTATGTTGACATCCTGCCTCGACGCGTTTGGCGAAGTGAGTTGCTATCCGCTCAAAGCTCTGATCCTCCCCTTATGCATTTGATGCGTTGTAGTTGTCGATGCAGGTTAGTGGTCGTAGTGTGCTCCAAAAGCAGGTAAGTCTCCTTGTTGCTTTTTGCCTGAACATGTTTTAAATAGGTGGCAGACCAGCTACAGTCTGTATCGTCCGTCGGCTCTCGCACTTGGGAACACACTCTCAGATCTACCATTTTCTGCCGTTCGCATTTTGATCTACGATGTCATTGTTTATCTCATGGCAAATCTCCACCGTTCCGGGGCTGCGTTCTGGACTTTCCATCTTTTCAATTACATGGCTTTCTTGTCTATACAAGGCCTTTTCCGGACGTTGGGTTTATTCTTCTCTTCGTATGAAGCCGCGTTTCGCTTGGGCGCTCTCCTCATCACGAACCTTGTCTTTTATACGGGATATCTCATTCCAGTACAGCAGATGAAAAAGTGGCTGTTTTGGGTTGTAAGTTGCTCGCTTCCAACTTCTTACTGACATTGAATATTAAAGTAGCTCTATTTGAACCCTATGGCTTATGGTACGTTGGCCTGATTTTCAAGGTCTCCGCTGCTGATGTCCGCGATTGCAGCATTCTCCAGTTTGATGGGAAACGAATGCAGCCGGCTCAATGTGAGTTTCCCGTACATAAAAGGTTAATTTTTTTTGTTTGCTTACGACGTTGATTCTAGTTCATCTGCGATGGTAATTATGTAATACCTAGGAATGGCTTCAATGTCAACAAATATCCGTAAGTACGAGAACGCTCAGATTCCTCGAACGATACCTATTAGCTATCTCCCAGGGACGGTCTGGGATCAAATCAAGTCTGCACGCTGTTTGGAGCAACGCCGGGGTCCAACGTCATCTCCGGCCGCTCGTACTTGTTAGCTGCGTATGAAATGGATTACCGTGACATCTGGCGTCGCAATTTCGTTATCCTCCTTGGCTGGATCCTTTTCTATCAAGTTACCCAGACTCTCATATTGGAGTTCTCTCCAGTGAGCATGGTGCACTCGATATATTGTTCTATTTTCTGACCCAGACACGAAGCAATGCTCTGGCGGAACTTCCCTTGGTCTTTTCACCAAAGAGACACCAGAAACAAGAAAACTGAATGCCCGCCTCCGCAAGCGAAAAGCCAGCCAGTCACAAATGAACATGGCCAAAGGGGCCGACTCAGAGAGTGTCAGTACTAAGAAGGCTGTTACGTAAGTGTAAAGGTGCTCAGTATGACTGGGAGACAGGTATATTTCACCGTAGCTCGAATAGGTTGCTATCCGAAAGAGGAGTTTTCACCTGGGAGAGCGTCAACTATCACATTGCTGTTTCCGGTGGCATGCCGCGGCAACTACTCGCCAACGTATATGGTTACGTACGACCTGGAACGCTGACTGCACTCATGGGGGCCTCTGGTGCTGGAAAGACGACGTGCCTGGATGTGTTGGCCCAAAGGAAGAATGCCGGTGTGGTCAGTGGGGACATCCTCGTCAACGGGCGTCCCACCGGACAAGATTTCGCACGATCTACTGCATACGCCGAACAAATGGACATACACGAAGGCACCGCCACGGTGCGGGAAGCCATGCGCTTCTCGGCGTATTTGCGGCAACCATTTGAAGTTCCGAAGGAGGAGAAGGATGCCTACGTTGAAGAGATGATAGAATTGCTCGAGCTTCAGGAATCTGCTGATGTGATTATTTACAGCCTTGGTGCTGAAGCCCGCAAGCGCCTCACGATTGGTGTTGAGCTTGCGAGTAAGCCGGGGCTCCTCTTATTCTTGGATGAGCCTACGTCAGGTTTGGACGCGCAGAGTGCCTGGAATTTGGTCCGCGTTCTACGAAGGCTGGCCGATCAGGGACAAGCAATTCTCTGCACAATACACCAGCCATCTTCTTTCCTTTTCGAAAACTTTGATCGCCTGCTTCTTCTGGAGAATGGCGGGCATACTGTCTACTTTGGCGATATTGGACCAGGCTCATGTACTGTACGGGGATATTTCGCCCGCTATGGTGCGGTATTCCCTCAAGACGGAAATCCTGCCGAGTGCATGCTGGATGCTATTGGCGCAGGTATGACACCCCGGATCGGGCATCGCGACTGGAAAGATATCTGGCTGGAATCGCCGGAGTTTCAACTAATCAAGGAAGAGATTCGCGGACTACGGCGGTCTGCCATGTCCCAAAAAGGCACGACGACGTCGAAGTGTGAGTGGTAAAATTGCCTTCTGAAGGACAATGTCCCATTCAGAACAGACGCGACCCCATTTCTTCACCAATTGACCCTAGTCACCAAACGATGCTTCGTTACGCTATGGCGTTCTCCTGAATACGTCTTCACACGACTTTTCTTGCACCTCTTTACTTCGTTATGCGTATCCCTTGTCTTTCTTCAACTCGGAAGGGGTCAAAGGGACCTTCAATACCGCGTGTTCTCGATGTATCGTCCAGTCGTATGATTTTACTAGACGTTACTGACCTCCTCGCTGACAGATTTTGGGTAACCGTCCTCCCCTCCTTTCTGATGAATCAAATTCTACCAGTTTTCATGGCCAATAGAGGTGCGTCTGCAGTCAACACTCAACATCGCGTGCTCACCGTACCTTCGATCGTATTTTCAGGTATATTTGTCCGCGGCAAGTCATCTTTACAGTGTAAGGTACAACTAATAAATGCTACTTGGTACTCTTGCAGAGTTTTCTAGTGGCATGTACTCTCCTGAGGTTTTCGCCATCGCCCAGCTGCTCTGCGAAGTTCCGTGCAGCGTCCTATGCGCCCTGGTCTACTGGATCATCATGGTAACTGTCCGAATAGTCTCCACGCTTCGCCTACCAACGCAGTGCTGCAGATCTACGTACAGGGGTTCGGTCAGGGCTCGGCTGGGTTGGGCGGGACCGCGTTCCAGCTGGTCGTGGTCATTTTCTTGGAACTGTTTGGCTTGTCGTTGGGGCAATTCATCGCGTCAATCACGCCCTCGGTCCAGGTTGGCATCTTGTTCGACCCGTTTATCATGGTCGTGTTGACCACTTTCTGTTCGTATTCTTTCCTCCCAATGGCCTTTTTTTCCCACTCAATGTCTTCTTTCGGCCAGGCGGAGTAATCATTCCGTATCCGAATCTAGTTCACTCCTGGAAGTTGTGGGTGTATCGACTCAACCCGTTCACGCGATTGCTGAGCGCTATGCTATCCACCGAGCTTCAGTGCGCCATGACTCGTTCCGTCGAAAGATTATCTAATCCCTCACAATTTACCTCGGTTTTCAGCGGATTGCAGATACAATGCAAGCCCGGCGAGTTCGCTGTTTTCAACCCTCCGCTAGGCCAGTCTTGTGGCACATGGGCTAACGATTTCGTGAACGCATTTGGAGGGTATTTAGATAATCCTAGCGACACACAAGCTTGCAGATACTGCCAATACAAGGCTAGCATGGCTCAAGGTCGTTTCCATATAAAGACTGTTTTTGACTGATCGAATACCTATCAGGTGGGTGACGAATATATGACAATACTCAACCTATCCTATGGAAATCGCTGGAAAGATGCCTGGATCATCTTCGCATTTTTTGGTGAGGGCTTGCTATTTTGTATTGGCCGAGTGATGACAGATTGACTTGTGTTTCCCCGGAAGTTCTGAACTTTGTCTGTACCATCGGTAGGCTGAGCATGTCTATCCCGCTTTCCATCATTAAAAGCGATTGCAGCGGCATCTCGCTTCCTCCGTTATACGAAACGATGACGGTTCAACGTTCAACACTGGACGTGCGTACGTTGCATTCGAGCCGGAATGGATGCTGCATCACATTTCCTTAGATAGCTCAGATCTGAAACTTTCAGAATCCGATTATTGAACCAAAACCAGAAAGGAAACATGACAAAAGCCAAATGATATTGACATTCGATAGGTGTAGAGATGTTGCCGCCAAAAAGTAAAATGAAATGATGGTCGAGTGGTATATAATGTACAGAGTCCAATTCACATCCACTACACAGCGTGAAACCGTCCATCATATTGGGAGCTCGGCGGGATATGCCAGTGTTGCTGGCCGGTGTGATTGGTCGGGTACCCCGGGTTAGCGTCGTAAGCCAAGCCAGCGTCATCTGGCGGGTTGTGTGAATATTGGCCGGTGAAATCCTGTTGTCCTGGCTGATGCTCGTACTGGTTACTGCTGTAATCGTGGTGATTGCTGGCAGTGTGCCCAGTGTAGACATCGTATGGATCAACGACATAACCATGTGTCCCATGGTGCAGTCCCGAGTGATCGTACATGTCCTGCTGACCGTTGGGGCCAGCGCCGAGAGCAATGTGCGCTGTACTCCCATAATCGACCTCGTAGTACTGGCCCTCGTCTGGAAGAGTAGCAGTTGAGGGATTGTAACGGGCGTGGGAGTTCGGATCTTGCACATTTGAATAAGGCATATTGTACGCGGGCATCGTAGGGTGTTCATAAGAGCTTTTCACATCGGCAGCATAATACTTATCGCCCCCCGTGTAGCTGGTACTTGGGCTACCTGCGCGCTTCTGCAGCGATGCAATGTCTGCTAGATCATCATCGATCGAAATATTTGGGAGGGTGGGCTGTGGAAGGGGTTGATGAATAAACTCCCCCTTCTTGTTCTTGAGATGGGAGAAGTCGCCCATTGCTTCCTTTTTTGCTAGGGCAATGGCTTTGGCTGTGCGTTCTTTGTTGCGGCGCCTGATGATTTCGGAGATACGCTGGGGAAGATGAGATAAAGATAACAAAGACACGTAGAAGTGCCTCACCTTGTCGACTTTGTGGCAACAATATTCCTAGGATATAACAGTCAGCGCACGCCACAAGGAGATGGCAGAGGCTGCACCTTCAAGTTTCCCTTGATATAACAGAGGAGAGGCACGTAACATATGCCCGCGACGGTGAGCAAGAGAAGGGAGCCAGCAAAAATGACGACGGTAAAGAGGGTAGAGATTGTGAGGGCGGTGGTGATCAAATTATTCCCTTCGAAGTATTTCTTGAAGTTGAACCAAGGCGTCTTGTCATCCTTTTTCGCGAGGTAGATGGCGAAAAGTGTGAGGGCATTGATGACTTGACGGGGGCCATCAGCGAAAAACAAACGCTTCCAACCTAAGAGAGTATGTGAGATTTGTATTTAAGGGATCGGGTTATTCGTACTCTTGAAGGTGAAGAAGATGAAGAAAGCGAAATCATCTGATTTCTTCGTCGATTGCTGGATATGATCGAAAAAACAGAAATGGTCGTATGAGCCTATGCGTAGTATAACTCAGCTTCCATAACGTTGACAAATGAAGAGGAGTTCTTACGAAGAGAATAATAATTGTTCGCCATGATATTTGTAAATGCATATGATATGTCCCGACTTGCTATAATCTTCTTGGTCTTCCGCCATTCATAGGCAAGCTTTGCAAGTAAATGTTAAGTCCAGTGAACTGACAATGATGAGGATGGACGTACCAGGAGGAAGGAGAAGATGATACAGCCGACAAATAGCCACTTGCCGATAGTGAAGGGAATAGCAACACATCCTGAGAGCTGTTTGCAGTTTTGAAAAATCTGATTGGCCCATGTGTTTGTGGTTAACATGGTCATTGCAGTGAAGATATCGGAAACGTAGACAAGGAATGATTTGAGGACGAGAATGTATAGCCAAAGGTATCTGTAAGACGTCAGTGATAGTCAGATACCAAAACATACCCGACTCGTATTACACCGTAGCGACGAGATTCGCGTGGGTGGGAAGCCTGCAGGCAAGAAGGGATGGGATGACACAAGGATGGCACGTACTTCATTCGCATGATGAAACCATTGTCTTGGAACTCCCGAGTATCGACAAAGTCAAACTAACGACCGTTAAATGTTATAAGATACGAGAAGTTTTTCAAGAAAAGTGTACTGACTTTGTGATCTGGAACGATTTCACGCTTCCAAGCGGGACCTCCACACATAATAGCAGACTATTCGGACGGTTTGGCAAAAGAGTGGACACTGAAGGGGTTCAAGAGAGTTGTAGAGGGGCGACAAGACCTGCCGGTCGCATTAAAGACTGATGATGAAGGAGCGAAGAGTGAACCCGAGTGATGAGTGAAGGACAAGGAGACGTCGCTAAGGCTAGGTTGGTGGCATTTTGCGGTGCCCGCGGGCGCTCAACAAACTTCTAAGTTGCTATCATGACGACCGTACAAAAAATAAAGGTCGGGCTATGCGTCTTTCCCACTCTTTCATCAATTTATTGACAGATTTTCACAGGAAATCGAAGATGAGATGGTATGCTCACATGCCTTGTGATATTCTCGCGCCCTCATCTTTTCAAAGGCTAGAAGTAGGTCGTACTCTTCGGGTGACTAGCATCCCATTCTTATACCAGGTCGCCTCAAGCCCAGAAGAATAAAGCCACAAGCTATCATCTAGGTCAACTTAAAGCAAAGCTCGCCAAACTTCGCCGCGAGCTTATCAGCTCCCCTTCCGGCGGTGGAGGTGGTGGCGGTATCGGCTTTGATGTTGCACGAACCGGGGTAGCTTCCGTTGGATTCGTTGGATTCCCATCTGTTGGAAAGGTGAAAATTTCAGATCATTTATTCGTTCAAAGCTGCAAATCTAATACGATTGGATTTAGTCCACGTTAATGTCTAAGCTGACTGGCACACATTCCGAAGTCTCGGCCATCGATTTTACCACCCTTACCACGGTACCTGGAACCTTGAAGGTGCATGGTGCACCAATTCAGATCCTTGATCTTCGTAAGCCCGTTTCCTTCTATATCACGCGCCACATCGTCAATGAAAAATCCTTTCGTAGCTGGGATCATCGAAGGGGCGAATGATGGTCGGGGCAGAGGCCGGCAAGGTAGGCATAACAATTGATGCATACTTTTCCCCCACATCTTATGTCTTGTAGTCATTGCAGGTGTGGTCACACAACAAGTCCTTGATACGCACCGATCCCTCATCCCGGTCAAATACCCCAGTTGCACGGACATGTAACCTCATATTCATTATCTTGGACGTTCTCAAGCCTCTAGGGGACAAGAGAATCATCGAATCAGAACTGGAGGGCTTCGGCATTCGGCTGAACAAGAAGCCTCCAGCAATCATGGTTCGGAAGAAGGACAAGGGTGGTATAGCCATTACCAATACGGTGCCTCTGACGAATATCGACCACGAAGAGATTCATGCTGTGTGTAGCGAATATAAACTCAGCAATGCAGATGTTGCGATCCGTCAACCTGGCGCGACCGCGGACGACCTTGTTGACGTGATTGAGGGCAATCGGTACGACATTTCCGAGGTACTTGTCAGTTAATTTTTATATCTGTCCCTCCAGGGTGTACATTCCTGCAATTTACGTGAGGATGATTTGCCTGTTTGACGCTGATATTCCTGACACTTGTCAAGGTCTTGAACAAGATTGATGCGATTTCAATCGAGGAGCTCGACCTTCTGTACAAAATCCCGAACAGCGTCCCCATTTCTTCCAATGAATGGCTCAACGTTGATGAACTCATGGACAAAATGTGGGAAGCTCTTGATCTAGTCCGTGTCTACACCAAGCCAAGGGGCCAAGCGCCCGACTACTCCGCCCCAGTGGTCTTGAGGCGTGGGAAGTGTACAGTGGAAGACTTTTGTCATGCTATTCACAAGGAGATTGCAAAACAGCTGAAGTAGTCAGTTTTACGATGATACCCTAGCCCCGTCCGAGATGCTCAACTTTTCGACAGTGCAATGGTCTGGGGTTCGAGCGCAAAGCATGCACGCGGACAGAAGGTAGGGCTGGAGCATATATTGGAAGACGAGGATGGTAAGTCCCCGGATATCGCATGCCCTCTTGAGTACGTCTGACTCGGTGTAGTTGTGCATATTGCGAAAAAGTAATCCTACATGTAGCACCCACGAAGATTAATTCGATGTGATATACAAGTAAGACAATCGAGCATAGGCCCAAATGAGTCCAACAGCGCAGTATAAGCTAGTAAGCATGAGGGGAAGGAACTCCCACTTTTCAGAATCCTGAGCGGCAACCTTTGCTAGCATAGGACAGAGTGTGACTATTACTTCCAGAAGGAGGAAGCCCCATAAGTATATTGTCTCCAGCGAGCCCACGATAACGGCAGGAAGTGACCGTGGAAACCTAGAGAGGAGGTACTCAGCTTTGACGAAAAAGATGCCTAAGACGACTGACTCGTATAGTTGCCGCTGTAACGGTCTGAAGACTACAATCGCCCATAAGATTGAATATACAACTTCGATGACTTGTTCTTCCCTTAAAGTCAGTTATGTCCACAGTACGTTTGAGAAGCATACGCATACCGGCGGGCGTAAACAACAAGGGGAAAAGAGACACAACGCCAGCAGTGCTCGCAAGCATGAAGGTGCGGAAATACGCATAATTCTCGGCCGCCATCAAACTACATCATCTCAGGGACAGGACTATTAGCTCAAACGGGTTGGTACGCCTACCTTAACGGAACAAGGACGAGAAGGACGGCCTTCTCGTGGACATGCCATCCGAACATAAACGACGTATACCCACAAAGTGTCAGCGCGGTGAGGAACGACTTGTATGTTGGAACCCTCCACAGCTTGACAAGGAAAACCATTTGGAAGGCAATTGTAATGAGGAATGTGTGGATAGGCTTCACATTTGGAAGGACTGCGAATGAAGTGTCTCCAACTAGTCCCCTCGATGAGGAAGACACGCCAGAAGCATCCACGGGGAAGCTGGCCCTGAACCGTTTGGCGTCTACAATAGCCCAATTACAACACACATCAGTGACACAACATTTCTTCGGGATTGAAGCCGAGAAACGATACATCCACTAACATTGTAGGAGAACGCGGTCGGCCGCCGTGAGTAGCGCCCAGGCGTTAGGCGCCCAATATGCATGATTCAAGCCGCGGGTGAACGGGAAAAGTCGAGATAGCAGTTGCGGAATCTGCCCCATGAGGAGGAAGGGACCAAGGGACGCGATAAGAACCAAGATTACCACATTCGCAAGTGCAAGGAATTTGCTGGGGAGTATGCTGCCCTGCGGGGACATGCAGAAGGTGCGAAGCAAATAAACGAAATAGGCTGGCTAGAAGTAAGTGATCGACGTTAGAAGCGATACGGCCCTATGGGTTGGAATGCACCAACAGCTAGATACATGTAGATGTGCTTGAAATTGAGCAGGACAGCGAAGAAGAAACCGCTGGCTAATAAATTCCCCTAAGGGATTTGGGTGAGCTGTAGTTAAATGGACAAGTTGCAGTAATTACATGTCGAGCTTGCAGGATGGAAAGAAGTAAGATGCCAAACAAGAATCCGTTGTATTGAAAGTGGATGTGATCCACGATCAAGAAACCGGGATGTAAGAAGAGGGACGCAGATATGAGTCGCTGGGTTCTAGAATCTGGTACTGCTCGAACAAATCTGACGAAGAGATCAGCAGGTGATACACTGCGTAGAAGACCGCTTTACTGTAGTAGCACTGCCGCCAGGACTAGCTCTGTCAGTATCACAGTTACTCTTTGGTACGCAATGACACTCCAAGCAGAGTAGTTGAGGTTATTCAGGTCCACAATGCGGGGATCAATAAAGGAGGCCGGGACAGACAACACTTTCTCGAAATATGCAAAGAAGGGAGGATAGTCCAAGGCTGAATGTCGTGGTGGTGAGAGACATCCATGCATGACCTAGAAAGCACATACTCCACTCTGATGTGGTCTTTCGGTCAAACGACAACCAGTAAGTGGCGGACACCCTGATCAGACACACACAAAGAATCACATACATCATAGTACCACTTTGATATTGGGAGTGAATGGGTTATTGCAAGCCAGTTACGGTGCACTTCGAAATCCGTGGATCGGCTAAAGTGATGTTGAAAGTACACAGAACCCAGCACTTGCTCGCAATAATCTAAGACTCACTATGCAGGAAACAGGAGTAACTTGAATGCCGTTGAAAGGACAAGGATATCCCATTCCGACGACGTGATATCTAGCGTCAACCTTTGAAACCATAGGATACGCGGCGGGTTTGGAACGTCCTTTTTCTCGGGGTTAACAGCCATGAGTGCGGTCGCCGGTAGAATGGCGGTACGGGACAAGGACAAGGTAGGCTGATACAACGCGGTTGCTTGACCGTGATGTTTGAAGTACCCGCAGTGATCAGGATCTTATACCGTGCCAGTGAACGTTCCGTATCGCAGTGCAGTAGCTGTTGGGTGTCACTTACATAGCTCCAAGCTCTCTCCTATGCGATGGCCAACAACGCGTAGATGTGGAGTCTAGAGCGTGAACTAGGGCTGTGAGACGCAGTGCGCGTTTCTTACAAGAGCCGATCACAAGCTAACTGATATCTCATTTACTGTAAGCGAAGCAGACATCACAATTTCGACTCTGGTTTGCTGCGATTGTGCTCTACGAACAACTTTTGCAACCCTTCCCTCATCCGGTCTCCCAATTGGGAGGCCTTCCTGCTCACAACGTCAACGAACACATACGTGTAAATTCCGACGACCGCCGACTCCGTCCCTCCCTCTCGGAATATTCCTACCTCATACTTGACGGAGCTTTTCCCAATATGAACCACGCGGAGGCCGAGGTCCAGCACATCAGGGAACGAGAGTGGGAAAAAGAATTGGCAATGTGATGAAACTACCAGCCCAATAGAATCCGACGTTTGCGGTGAGAAGTTGCAGTGTTCGATATGGTACGCATTGATGATAGAGTCAATGAGGAAGTTATACACCGTGTTGTTGATGTGCGAGTATTGATCATTGTCGCTCCTGAAACATGTTTTCGTTTGCGTTATCTACGACTGACCATCGTAGTCAGGACTAACCATCGTGTTCTGTATGAAAGGAAGTATTTGTAGTCCGCTCGTTTCCGCGTCTTAAGGTCTGATGTCTTGCTCATATGGATGTCCGCCGATCACTCTAACTGCACGCCAGCGGGCACCACATCGCTGCTCACTATAAATAACTTCAGTCCCAAGTATACTTGCGAAGAATGAGTGGGACCGGAGTTTCCCCACAGACACATGTAGAAGCTTTCGAACCTGGGTAATAAATGTCGTGTCTTTCGCGTTCTCTTCCACTTACGCAGGATCCCCGCTGCAGGGCAGTGTTGTTCAAGCTCGTCGTCTTCAGCCTGTCCCTTGGTATCATTCCGATTGCATCCTATTTCGCGTCTGAGAAATACGTATGGAACGGTGTGTCTTTGCAGGCCATTATCCTTCAACCGCAATTCTGCTGACCTTTTCGCATTCCAGGTAACTCTACCCTCGCCGCCATAACCGCGATCGTCGCCGCAAATATCGTTCTGGTTGCATACATAATCTCTTCCCTGCGTGATGATAAGGCAGAACGGGAGGCAGGGAAGCTTTCAGAGTCGCGGAAGGACCGTTGAATGCTGTGTAACTAAATTTGGTCTGTCATTGGGACATCCCTCCTCTACCAAGTGACTATACTGATCATGAGCTTGCGTACAGAGCATCAAAATAGCCAACTGTGCGACTGACAGACAATGGGCAGACATTTTTGGATCAGTTTGTTCAGGCACCCTCTTCAGTTCCACCCACTCATGCGTCCATCCATCTACCATACATAATTCGTTCGCGCCATTACATACTACTACTCTTGGCACTGACCGACCTGCGCCTTTGCCATTACTGTATGCCATCATGAGCACTAGAGCAACTCGAAGAACGCTTTCGAGTGGTTCGGGTGATGTAGGATTAAATGGGCCAGCAGAGAGTACCTCCTTATAAATAGTCCAATATAGGTCCGCCAATGGGAGCATGCTGATACATTAAATTATAGTGAAAATGCCAGACTAACAAGTACAGGTATACAAAGAATATATCTATCCAGTGGGAGTGAGGGTCAAGTGAGGGACATTGTGTTCAAAACTAGCAGAATGAAGGCTCTAAGTCAAGACTCAAAAGTCCTCGTCAACGGTACTAGACGCAACCCATCAGGCTCAAGCTCGAAGACACAGTGATGGGAACTTACAATGTTTTCTCACTCGAAGGCGTAGCAGCTGTCGAAGGAGTAGCCGTCGTCTTGACGCCAGCCTTTGAGTAATCGGATACACGCTTCTCGAAAAAGTTTGTCTTCCCTTGAAGCGAGATCATATCCATAAAATCGAATGGATTTGACGAATTATAGTGCTTTGGACACCCAAGAGCCACAAGTAGGCGGTCCGCTACGAACTCAATATACTGGCACATCAGTTCGGAATTCATGCCGATAAGTGCAACAGGCAGCGCATCTGAGAAGCCATCAGCATCATTAGATGACCATAAAAGGATGTCAACTTACCCGTTAGGAATTCCTGCTCGATGGCAACAGCCTGGGTGATAATCGCGTTGACGGTATCCGGGCTGGGACGCCTCTTTAGATGAGAGAAGAGCAAGCAAGCAAAGTCAGTGTGCATCCCCTCATCACGACTGATAAGCTCGTTGGAGAAGGTAAGTCCTGGCATGAGCCCGCGCTTTTTGAGCCAAAAGATTGACGCAAATGAACCAGAGAAAAAGATGCCCTCCACTGCCGCAAATGCAACAAGTCGCTCCGCAAACGTTGCATTACGATCCGATATCCACGTGAGCGCCCAGTCGGCCTTTTTCTTGACGCAAGGGATCGTTTCGACAGCATCAAACAGATACTCTCGCTGCGCAGGATCTTTTATATAAGTGTCAATGAGGAGGGAGTACGTCTCCGAGTGAATATTCTCCATCATGATTTGGAAGCCATAGAAGCAGCGCGCCTCTGCAGCTTGAACTTCATTCGAGAATCGCTCAACGAGGTTTTCATTGACGATACCATCAGAAGCGGCGAAGAATGCGAGGACATGCGAGATGAAGTGACGCTCGTTGTCATTCAGGCGGTTGTTCCAGTCGTGCATGTCCTTTGAAAGGTCCATCTCTTCTGCCGTCCAAAAGGAGGCCTCAGCCTTCTTATACATTTGCCAGATCTTTGACAACACGTAAGTTGCAGCAAGGCAGTGATAGATCGAATGCTAACCTCATGATACTGGATAGGAAAGAGAACGAAGCGACGCTTGGATTCCATAAGGAGCGGCTCCTGATCTACAAGAATGTTAGTGGAAGCCGGTGGATGAAGCAGAATAGACACACTCTCTGGAAGATCGACATCACCGACGAAACGTTTACGATCCAACTCACATTGACCATTGTCGGTCTCAGAGGCTGGCGAAGTGGAACGACGAGCGTCGTCAATAACAGATGCAGGCTTTTGCATAGGCTTGACAGGAGATTCAAGGGAAAATGCCTGTAAAGCTGCGGCAGCCTTGAAAGCAGGATAAGGTCACGTAGACCTATGCCAAATGCCGAGGCTTACCTTCTTACTGGGAGTTGCCTCCTGAATGACATGAGTGACAGGGGTAGTGGGGCGGAGAATGGATGTCATTGTTAACAGAGAAGTTATTGCAAGAACGCGTAAGTGAAGGAGATAAGCTTTCCTTGAGCTGAAGTCAAGGAAGAGGAGTTACGAATGAACCGGGGGTTTTTATAACCTTGAAGCGCGTTTTTTTCGGTTGAAATCAACTAAACGCGACTGAGTCACGTGTGTTGTCATTTATTGACGTGTTTCTTTTGTAATCATTATGAGTCAGGGCCACCGAGATCATCACATCATCTACCGTCACTACACAATGCTCTCAGGGTCGTCAACTGAGACCGAACCAAACGGAGAGAATAATATTGGCCACAGAAATAGATACCATAACAACAGTGTGGATGAGTCCAAGCATCGTTTCGCAGGAGAGGTTGACTTTCCGGAAAGTGAGCGACGTGGTTCGCTTCAGTCCCACGGTCACACTCATCGGAACCCAAGATCTAGAACCACTTTTGATCGAGTCAAACCGCCGGTTTGTGCTCTTTCCTATTCAATATCCTGACGTCAGTCGATTCATCCTACAACGCACTTGTGATCTCAGCTTCTCATACATACCGTAGATATGGAGGATGTACAAGCAAGCCCAAGCATCCTTTTGGAGTGTAGAAGAGATTGACTTAGCTCATGATATCTGCGACTGGAATGACCGTCTAAACGACAACGAGCGCTTCTTCATTTCGCGTATTCTGGCCTTTTTCGCCACTTCCGATGGCATTGTTAACGAAAACCTAGTCGAGCGCTTCTCCACAGAGGTACAGGTTGCCGAAGCACGTTGCTTCTATGGCTTCCAAATCATGATGGAAAACATTCATTCCGAAGCATATTCACTCCTAATCGATACCTATATCTCCGACCCTCAGCAGCGCACTCATCTCTTTCATGCAATTGAAACAGTGCCTTGCATCAAGAAGAAGGCTGCATGGGCCCTGCGGTGGATATCTGATAAGTCATCAACGTTTGCTGAGAGACTTGTGGCTTTTGCCGCCGTGGAAGGAATATTCTTTTCTGGTTCATTTGCTGCAATATTCTGGATCAAGAAGCGCGGACTCATGCCCGGCCTCACGTTCTCGAACGAACTTATTAGTCGAGATGAAGGGATGCATACCGACTTCGCATGCCTGCTCTTCAAACATCTCAGGCGAAGACCACATCCCGATGTGATACGTCACATAATCACAGAGTCTGTCGGCATCGAGAAAGAATTTCTATCCGGTAAGGCATTTTTACCAAATACTCCACATTCTCACAGAGCACAGACGCGCTTCCCGTTGACCTCATTGGTATGAACGTGACTCTCATGTGTCAGTACATCGAATTCGTTGCCGATCGCTTGCTTCTTGCACTTGGAAATCCGAAACACTACAACGCCGCAAATCCTTTCGATTTCATGGACATGATTTCCTTGCAAGGCAAGGCCAATTTCTTTGAGAGACGCGTCTCGGAGTACTCCATGGCAAGTATTCAGTCGCCTGAACGGCCCTCAAGTGCGGCGCGAGTCTTGTGCGTATTGTCCTCGTGTTTTTTCTGTCATTTATAACAATATGGTATAGCACACTCGACGAAGAATTTTGATCGGATGTATAGTAGCCAGCCGTGCCTCCAACTGAGGCAGTCGATACTCCTCTCGCTTAATTTTACCACACACCACCACTCCGTTCAGCTATGCATTTCCATAGAAGACACCTTCATTAATCACATCACAATTAATTCCTTATAATAGACTCAGTTCACTCCAATGTTGAGAGCCATCACTATTCTGTCAGTGATGGTAGAAGCTTGAAGAGGCTGGAAGGGAAAAGGCTGGATGCCCATATAATTACAGGGGACAACCTATCCCTGGTCGTAGTTCGGCACTATTTCGTTGGAAAGTCAGTTGCGTTGCGCAAAGTGATCCCATGCCACGAGTGGATTCAGCTGAGAAGGGTCGTCCCAGGTATAAAAGTTATTTCGCATCGTGTTCAGGCCGGTGTCCCAATCCTTCATCAAGAGCAAGGTCTGCACAAAGGTGGTGTTCCGAGAGCCACGTCAAGCATGCCGTTCATCCTTGAACAGCGTAGAAGTGTAGCGGAAGTGTAAAGAAGGAAACTATTGAAACACCATGGCCTCTTTTTCTTTTTGGAAAGGTGATGTACTGTATTACAGTAGTTAGGAGGAGGTAGTAAGTAGGTTACCTAACAGCCCTACCTGACGCGCTGCTGCAGGCCTTACAGACCATGGATTTCGAGGAGGGGAAAATACTTTTACACGCAGAGCTAGGTCATAGTGTCTTCTACAGTATCACTTTTAGAGGTCATTAAGGTCATTTCCCAAGGGTCAGTGACTGGTTGTATTTCTTTTTTTTTTCTTCTTTGGTGTGGTATGCACGGAATGTCATCGTACCCGTGTGTAGAGGGTCTTTGGGGGGTCGTTGTATTCGAGAGCGATTCACACCGCTCACCTGCCTGGTGTGGGCAAAACCCGCCCATGGTCGTGGTACGGGATCAAGGTCACGTCAAGGAGCGGCATCCGGGCCGTTGCCAAGCTTTCACGGTCCTCACTGCAGGTCGCGCAGGTCTGGTCGGTCGCCTTAATAACGGTAGACAGTATGGTGAGTCTTATCATCACAATACACCAGCCCTTGCTAATTTATTGACAAAGCTACGAAGACAAGCGCGTGAGCGCCGTCAGTACGTCTATGCGAAGTCTCTTGAAGCCCAGGAGCGACAGACGTATGAACGCAAACAGCAGCTCAAGGATGCATTAGCAAGTGGGAAGACACTTCCCACTGAGCTCAAAAAACAGGCACACGAATTGGGGAAAGACTTGACGTTCGATGAGGCCCAGGCTGGTTGAGTTGGCCCGCTACATTACGCGGACGGGAATCTAACTAGCCATGAAACGTAGAACCGTTGACGCACGTCGACAGCGAGTATTCAAGAGCAGGAATAATGGATCCAAAAATCATATTAACGACGTCGAGAGACCCGAGTTCAAAGTTGTTGCAGTTTGCCAAGGCAAGGAAGAAATAACTGACATCTCTCATGCAGTCCTTGCTCATGTTCTGTTATGAAGGAGATGCGCTTGGTCTTCCCCAATTCTTACAGGATTAACAGAGGCAACTACGTAGTAAAAGACCTTGTCGAGGCTTGCCGTGCCAACAACGTCACAGACCTCATCATGCTTCACGAACATAGAGGGACACCTGGTGCGCCCTTCTCCGTTGTTACTCTCCTCCATTCTCGAGCACGTATCTACTAGATGCCATGATTGTTTCTCACTTTCCGCATGGGCCCACTCTCTACTTCACACTTCACAACGTTACTCTCCGCCATGACATTGAGTCATATCGGTCTTCCACCGTCTCCGAACAATACCCTCATTTAATCTTCGAAAACTTCAGCTCAAGGCTCGGAGAGAGGGTGAGGGACTGTCTGAAGTACCTATTTCCCGTACCCAAGGAGGAGAGTAAGCGGGTCATGACGTTCTCGAATGAGAACGACTTCATTTCATTCCGGTGGGTGATTTTCACTATTGCTTGCCGAAGGTGTGGGCTGAGTGAGACTGGGGGTTTTAGACATCACGTCTTCGTGAAGACATCACCAAAAGCGGTCCAACTTGCGGAGGTTGGGCCCCGGTTTGAGCTCAAACGTACGTTTCAGGGCGTCTTCGTAACAAATGACCGGACTTATCTGTTCCCCCAGCTTATGAAATCCGGCTGGGTACAATTGAACAATCCGAGGCTGAGCGGGAATGGGTACTCTCACATTATACGCGAACAGCAAGAAAGCGTAGCATGTTGTCAAATCCTGGGGCATCACGCTCTGACAGTGATGAACAAGGCGACGCTAGGCCGCTTAAGAGGCGCTCCCGCTGACAGGGGAGTTGCTGGCCACAAAAGTAGGTTATTGATCACGGTCACTTGTTATGTTATATAGACACGAAGTTAATCCACTGTAAGCTGTGCATCGAGCGAGGCGAATCCCTCAAAAAAGGAAGTGAAAAGGTCGATTGCATGTTGTACGTCGTGTGACCCTGCAGTCTCCCGGATAGAATGCATTGAGAGCATTCCGCAACCAACGTCGACGGTGCGCAAGCCGAGCTTGGATAGCATGGGGCCGACGGTTGACCCACAAGCCCTTGATAATCAAATATTTCACGTTAGGAATGAAGTGGTACAGAGATGAAATGACGTACATGTCGTTGCGAACTTCAAACTCTTGCACTTTTCCGCCTTTCTTCTCGAGTAGCTTTTTCACTATAAATGTTCCAATTGCATCGCTAGCGTATCGTTGTTTGGCGTTAGTCTTGATTATGATCCCACCATTCATATTGGGTTTGTGATTATCCTCGTGCTTGTCCTTATAGTTGGGGTGCACAGCGTGGCCCATATCCGCTGAAATGAGAAGGGACTTCGATATCGACTGGGCTAACAACGCAGGGGTCGGAGAGAGCCGGTGCAATAACGAAGGGATAAGGGAAGATTCGGCGCCAGAAGTAGAGACTGAGCCAATCTCTTCGTGATTAAAAAGAGCTATACAGTTGACATTCCCTTCGAGAGGGAAGAGGTCGGACGACCCGATATCTGACAAGGCTTCGACTGCGGCAAATCTAATAACGATAGTCATTAGAACTAGAGACATAATCGAAGAGATGTGCTTACGAGGACACAAGATTGTCCATTCTGGGACTGAAGATGAATTCGTTGTTCAATCCACCGAGCACAGATGGCTGTGTGTCGTAAAGGTGGCTATACGCATCCTGTTCATTGTGTCCCATGATCACATATGGTGGCACCTACAGCTCAAAATCGTGAATGTCCCCAGGTTTGACGTCCAGCTCCCCTGACAACATTGAAAGAAGTGCAGAGTGGTGGTTGCCCTGAATACTTGAAGCTGTATGGTCATCCTTGCCGCTGCTTGGTGGCTTGTCCGCAGGCACATTCAAGTTCGAGGCAAGTAGTCCAAGGATGGGAGTAAACTCTGTCTCCGTGTTAAACTCGAATTTATTGGAAGAGGACCTGTCGACTGGAATTACTCGCTTAGTAAAAGTCAACAAATACAATTTAGTTGCATACGATGGATGGCTAGCGTAGGAATGCGAAGAAGCGGTCGGTCTATCTTGATTAGACGCGAGGTGTAGGTCGAACTTTGCTCAGCGATGACCACGCGTCCGGCAATGGAAAGGTCGCGATCAAACCAGGAGTGCCATATGCCACCTCCGTAAGTCTCGATGCCGACTTGGATATAACCAGAGGTCGAACGTTTCGAGATCGGTCTGATCTATACGCATAACTTGTGTGATTATGAGTTGCGACCAGAACAGAAGAGATGTACTCGGAGGTTTGGACTGTCGACGTGAGTGCCCACAATTGAAACGCCGGTCCCTGGTTGCCACTTCTGGGGGATGGTGAAGGCGAGCAAGGAGCTCTGGTTTCTAAGAGGAGGACATAACGAGATGGGATCACCGTAACTAATTAGCGGTCAGTGAGCTCACCTCGTGAAGTAGTATTTCCCCCCGGCTTGAAGAGTGGCCTCCCAAACATCTTTCTCTCTGATCTACAACTGTTGAGGAGACGACTTGGAACGTGCAATAGGTGGTGACATACTTTCCTGAAACCAGCTTTCTCTAAGCGCAAGACAGCATTGTGTACCACGTGAAAGGGAGTCGGAGAGGCGTTGACAAATTGTAGGAAACGAGCGGCTGCCTCGGGAGTTTGGGGAAAGCCGTGCATTGACCACTCAAGTACAGTACTCAACCCTTTGGGTGAACTGACTGCTACTAACTTAAGCTGGCCCGGTAGCACGGGCCGACGCTGACATTTCTTTCTCACGACGGGCAGGAGCGGGTAAGCGGAGGTCGTCGACTCTCGCCGCATCATCACCTTATCATCATATCAACCAAACAGATTGGCCTTAGAGCTTAGAGCCTGTATCAACGAGTTTTATCACAATGGCTTCAGATTCCAATCATGCTGGAACACAGGTTTCTCAACACTATATCGCTCTAGCAGAGAAAATGTTGCCATATTTTGTGGGTCCCATGCCCGCTTCCGCTTTCCTATCCGAGTTCCTTCCCCTGTCAAAGATATCGCTACCTGAAAATGTGCCTGAATACAAAGAAGGGATGTTCGAAGCAGTTGTCTCAAAACCCCAGGCAGCTATGTATGAACCATTTGTAAGTCCATGCACAACTCTGTTTCGCTCTCGCGTTCATTTTTCTTCTCAGGTAGCTGCTCTCACACCTCACATGCCCAATTATCGGATTTATGATACATCAAAGTCAGAGGAATGGGCGAAGACTGATTTTCCGTTCAAAATCAAACCCAATTGTTCCGTATATACCAAAGAACATTCATTCCGTGGCACTAATTTGTTTGCTGTCGAGCTCTACATTGAGTTTAAACGACTGTCTGATGACCCTTTTGTCATCAAACTCCCATCACTTGGAATGTCCACCGCGTCCAGCTCCAACGGTACAACACCCTCCCCGCCCCCCAATCCACTCATGAAAGGTGATAATGACATTGCTTCCCATGCTTGTGGCCAAATCACGGCCTATGCCGCCTTGCATATGAGCGCACAGTATCGGACCCATGTGTTCTCCGTTCTCATTTGCTCGGACTATGCGCGACTCATTCGGTGGGACCGTAGTGGCGCTATCGTTACTTGCCCAATATATTAGAATACGGCGTCCGAGCTCTTCAATTTCTTTATTCGTTTCAATTATTCACCACCTGACGTACGAGGCCACGACACCACTGTCGAATTAGCCAAAGCCGAAGACACTAAGGATGCTGTTGTGCAAGTCAAGGAACTCGGTGACCTTGAGACTCAGCATCAGGCTCCTACCCAATTCTCTTGGACCTCGGGATCGGACAATCATTATACGCGAGATGTTCAATTCCCCCGATCCTTCGGGACAAACCATCCTTTCAAAGAGGCGCTGGGTGTCCGAGGGTCCAAGAGGCTTCAACGTTGATCTCAATAAACCAATCACTGTATTGATCCGCACACTCCATCGTTTGTTCCAGGCTCGATATTTAAATATTTCGAGTGAACTTGCACCTCCGGGGGCGGAGGACATGGTCATGGAATTCGGTCCAGGACCCCATGGGCCCATAACCACAACCACAGTCAACATAGAGAATGTACGGCATCACCTGAAATATCTGGCTGATCATACAGGGATAATTTCAATATTCAAGAACTCATTGGCATCTGCGGTGATCTGGCCGCAGGATGAGCCTGCTACAAAACAAGATATGTTTATTTCCAAGTCAGACAGGTGGGTCGAGTCGACCCCATCGACGAGGTCAACGTCGAATTTTGAGGAGGACACTGAGAGCGTTTCAATGAAGCGGCATCGTAAAGAGTAACTCTTTGTATTCCATCGCATTGTATGGAGCATACTATACTGTACTGTTCCATCGTCATGTCACATCCTGTCACAGTCCAAATAAGGAATCGTGGTCAAAATATTTTAATTTCCCACTCCGCTTGCCACAACCGTTGGATGTCACATATCGGGTGCGCTGTGCACTGAAGGAATGATTGGAGCTCCACTAAGCACATAACTTGAATTAAATTATCCAAGTATATTTATTCGTAATTGTTCGACACACGAAGATGGGTCTACAAATGACTCATTTGTTTTTTAATAATTTGTAATATTAGTTTTGTCGACTTATTTGTCAATTTTTTGGACATTAATCGACCCATTAGTCGACGATAAGTCGACTCCGCTTACCGCTTTATCCGCTCCTGAGGAGCGCCTGTCGTGTCTCCCCTCCCATACATGGTTCAGAGCTATTTGAGACATGGGCCAACACAGGTAATTTCATACCCACAATATAGGTCACTATTTGGTATTAATATACTAGTAGGCGTTTGGCATTGTCTGTAGCCCATCCTCCAACTCTGTGTATGACGGTAAGCTCGCCTATGTCCCTGCACTTGAGGATATACTCGTATGGGACGTTAAAACGGGCCAAATGGTGCGCTCTACGCAAAGCGGTTTGTTTACACGCACCTACTACCTTCAAAGGTGGCCATGTGGCACGAAACGGGTCATCGTGCAGAAGTCACTTGCATTGAACGATCTTCCAAAGGAGACACGTTTGCCGTCGGTTATGCCGACGGTTCTATAAGGCTCTGGGACACATTTTCCAAGTCTGTTGTTGCAACCTTCAATGGTCACAAGAGGGCTGTCACTGCGCTTGCTTTTGACGGTTCTGGGGCTCGACTAGCATCTGGTTCACAAGACACTGACCTTATTTTGTGGGATATAGTTGGCGAGGCAGGACTTTTCCGGTGCGTGATTCTCATACCAAGCTAAGCATAAGAGCTTAGTACAGATACAGGCTGAGGGGTCACCGAGATCAAATCACCAATATCCGTTTCCTTTCAAGATATTCCCCCTCGACGCCGTCCACATCCACTGGCGCCACCTCTTGGCTTCTTGTAACCTCCTCAAAGGACACCTTTGTAAAACTTTGGGATCTGTCTGCGCAGCACTGCGTGCAAACCATCGTCGCTCACCGGGCTGAAGTGTGGTCCCTTTGCCTGAATTCAGAACAGGACTTGCTACTCACCGGAAGCAATGAGGGCGAATTAAAGGCGTGGAAAATCGACCCTAACGCGTTAGTGGACGGTGTCAAGGAGTTGAAGAATGGAGAGGTGCGTTACTGTGATTTGAACTCTAAACCCTGTTCTCATGCCGCCTCTTTCACAGCTGTCTAAAATGATCCATGCTGTGTCGACACTTCCTCTCGCTTCACCCCATCGTGTCTCCCAAATTGCGTTCCACTCAACACTTCCATATCTTTTCGTTCAGTCTCATGACCGTTCTGTAGAGGTTTTTCGTGTGCGCACTGATGATGAGATACGAAGGAAGCAGGCGCGAAGGAAAAAGAGGGCCGATGCCAAAGCAGCCATAGATAAGAACAGGAAAGCCGATAATGTGCCCAACAATGATGTGGGGGATGTGGAGAAGGTAGAACTGACCGATTTGTTTACCCCATACTTGGTTGTACGGGCGACTGGCAAAATCAAGTCCTTTGCGCTCCCTGAGGGAGTAAGTCCGAAGGGCGCTACCCAGGTCCGCTATCACGATTTGACGATTTGAGTAGCGTCCCATGTTCATCTTTCACAGCTTTTTTTCGCGCTCTCCAACAACGCGATAGAGGTGTACAGTATACCCCAGTACACAAAGTCGAAAGAAAGTCCCCTCGAAGCTGCTCGCCTTTACTTCCTTGACCTTCCCGGTCACAGGACGGATGTCAGAACACTGTCACTCAGTTCTGATGACACTCTACTGGCGTCTGCTTCAAATGGTGAGTTTCCCACCCAATCGTCAGAGGCCTAACAAACACACTTTCAGGTTCACTTAAAATATGGAATACGCGCACAACGTCTTGCATCCGCACATTAGAATGCGGACATTCTGTGTGCTGTACCTTCCTTCCCGGAGACCAATACGTTCGTCCCGTCGTGGTGCGTTGCTTCGTTGTACTCATGGCCTTGCACAGGTAGTCATTGGGACCAAATCCGGAGAAATGGAGCTTTTTGACCTCTCATCATCGGCCCTAGTTGAAACTATCAAGGCGCATATAGCGACATTATGGTCCATACACATCAGACCGGATGAACAGGCCCTGGTCACTGGAAGCGCCGACAAAGACATTAAATTCTGGAACGTTGAATGGAGGCAACAAGACGTGAGTATACTCATCTATAATGTTCTCCTCTTGACAATGCATGGACCCCGTATTAGGACAAGAAAGTCGTGTCCTTGGTACACGCCCGCACACTTAAGATGACGGACGATGTATTATCTGTCCGCTATAGTCCCAACGGAAAACTCCTCGCAGTCGCACTTCTTGATTCTACTGTAAAGGTTTTCTATCAGGACACACTCAAATTCTTCCTCTCTCTTTATGGACATAAGGTAGAGTTTTGTCTTAGTCGGTGATCAGCTCTTGTTTGTTGACTGCTATGATCTATAGCTACCAGTCCTGTCCATGGACATATCGCATGACTCCAAATTGATTGTGACATCTTCCGCAGACAAAAATGTCAAGATTTGGGGTCTTGATTTCGGCGACTGCCATAAGTCCATCTTTGCGCATGATGAAAGTGTGATGCAAGTGGCGTTTGAAAAGAAGAGCCATTTTTTCTGGACCGTCGGAAAGGATAAGCTCTTGAAGTACTGGGATGGCGATAAGGTATGTATAGTCTCAACCCTACAGTGCCCCCATACGGTTAATACATAAGCATCTAGTTTGAAAACATCCAGAAGCTCGAAGGACATCATGGCGAGATCTGGGCACTCGCTGTCAGTAATTTCGCCAATTTCGTGGTGACTGGGTCGCACGACAAATCAATACGGATATGGGAGAAGCTTGACGAACCTGTAATAATTTGATCTTGCTAAAACTGCCGAATTGCCTGACATGTCTTTTCTAGCTTTTCCTCGAGGAGGAGCGTGAGCGACACCTCGAACAGCTCTACGAGAGCGGGCTCACAGACACGCTAAACCGGGAGGATCTTCCCATTGGCAGTGGCGACCCTACTTCAGAAATTCCAGCACAAGCTGAGACAGGCAACGTTTCGAAGCAAACCACTGAGACTTTGATGACTGGTGAACGTATAAGCGAGGCACTTGAGCTCGCTGACAGAGAGATTGAGGCTTTTCAAGCGTACGAGAAAGCCAAGGAAGGCCTGTCAGAAGAGCAGCTGGCAGCAATCCAACCACCTCCAAGGAACCCCATACTAGTTGCGCACAACCTGGAACCAGAAGCATGGGTGCTGAGGGTAGTAGAAGGTGTGCAAAGCGCAGCGTTGCACGACGCCCTTTTGGTGCTACCGTTCAGTAAAGTGATGTCGTTGATGGTCTATTTGAACCTCTGGGCAAAACGGGTGAGCAACCATACCAACAACTTCCGACAGGATGTAAGCTTATCACCGCTCAGGAGTGGAATGTTCCGCTGGTCTCCCGTATCTTGTTCTTTCTCCTCAAAACACACCACCACCAAATTGTTGCCAATCGCACGATGCGAACTACACTCATACCTCTTCGGAAGCACCTACGAGCCGCGCTGCTTCACCAGAAATCAACACTCAATTATAATCTTGCTGCTCTACAGTTCATCCGTCGGCAGAGTGATGCTCGACGGACGACCCAATTCTACGAGGAAGTGGGCCTTGATGAGGAGAAAGTCCTTGCAAAAATCACCGAGGGAAAAAAGAGGAAACGGGTCAATATATAGGCCACTCGTTTCTTTCATACAAATATTCGTAGGTCATGTTTGTAATGGTGATGCTCCCGGCTTCAGCGGGTTGATGATAGAGCTGTGCTCACTAGTCCTTATCACCCTCTTCCATCTTCGGACCCCACAGATTTTCGAGCCTAACTTACACGCTCAGGAGGCGGTCTCTCTTAAACATTATAATTCACTTACCATTCGAGTGGCTGCGTGGCCGGCCTCATTGCTACTGTCACCTCCCCCTCGGAGAGGTCTGCGAGCTGTGTGAATGCCCTCTTGGTGAGGTCAACGTGCTTTGATCCTTTGGTGCACCCGGCACATGAATCAACGACCCGAACAAACACACACTTCTTCTCGACCATGCGGCAGACTATGGTCACCAGATCAGCATGATACGTGGCACGCCGATTATCTATACTTACGTTCAAGAAACTGGAAGCACTTGGGCTTTGACACCCAACCATCCATAGTGACAGCGCATGCAAAGGAATTATCCTAATGTCACGGCGGGCCATATAATCCCATTCAATTCAACGTCGGCATGCAATTTATCTCACCGTTGGGGCCCATACGGGGTTCTTCCAGCAGCTCGGGTAGAGGAGGTCATGCCCTGTGTACCTAAGTGGGTAAGTCAGTTGACATCTTGCGCCCACATGGTGTAGCATGCACACCAGGTTATGGTCACGTCCTCCGTTTTCCCTGTAGCTTTGATATCCTTAAAAATATCATGTATTGCATTTTCCGCTGGATCTGTAACGACTTTAGGCAAGGTATTCGGCGGCGTCTTGTTAGCTTTGTGCGATTTAGAACGTTTGGTATGCTTGTAAGAGGGGTGGGAGATGTTGACGGTTTCCCAACCATCTCTGGGGTCAAAGGTGTAATCGCTGTCCAGTGAGTGAGCTCTAGAGTACCTGAGCTCTGCGGTAGTTGGCGGTGCCTGGTCACTTGGCAAATACGAGGCAAATGCAAGATAGAATGAAGCGAATAAAATGACGGTAACCAATGAGTAGCGGCTCATTGTGTTGGGCTGCAAAGGCCGTACAACCCCAAGTTCCTAATATCAAGAGATAATTCAAGCTGGGTGTCAGGGCGGGACGAGTTAAACTTTGTAGGGTGAAGCAACTAAGGACGCGTGGATGTAAAGACGCGTCCATCTTCCCATCACGTGCTGAGAGAACGCCATGAGAATTGCCGCATCCGGATGGACTCGGAGTGCGGCCGTTTTTGACTTGAGTCATCATGTCAGCTCGCTCGATATAAGAATCAAATTATGGATTTACTTTCTCATCAGGACTCTCTGGAAGTTTCTCATGTCCCCTACTCAGAAAGATACCCCTCGCGGGATTGGGACTGACCTATTACATGCTGACGATGAGTTTCACGGACCAGACGTGTCGCCGCCAATCTCGGTTTCTACAAGTACGCAGTTTTCTATTTCGCCCACACGTTGACAAAATTCACACGTACTGCCTGCAAGCTTTCAGACAGAAGGAAATCCCAGAACACATTCCTGAAGACCTCATCGAGCATCCTGAATTTGCCATAGATGCAAAGACACATGAG
>QFDX01006603.1:0-23161 GCA_003315875.1 Lactifluus piperatus | reverse complement strand
CTGCAAATAAATGGCCGTGCAGGCGTTTGCCCAGAATTTATGATAAATAAATGGTAGCTACTAGTGAAACTCCACCAAACGCGACAAAAACCTCAACTATAACCCAGTATGCCCTGAAGACCGCATGCAGGTAGATGCTGCGGAAGTGAGGCGCAAAGAAGGACGTACCTGTTTCTACTGTCAAAAACCGGGACATCTAAAGAAGGATTGTCACAAACACATTGCGGATGAGCAAAACAAAAAGCCCGAAACCACTATACGCAAAACAGAAGTGGTAGACGAAGACAAGGAGGACGCCAACACTGCAGTAAAGAAGCAGCTTCAGGAAATGAGCGAAGAAGATAGAAGGGCGCTTCTCACGCAGCTTGTGGAACAGGATTTTTAGATGACCCGAATCGCGCAGCCTGGTTGCGGGTCATCAGACCAAACGTCTTGTATATAACTAGGAGGAGAGCTATCAATATACCCATCTCTTTCACAAACAAAGACGGAACGGTTGCAAGCAAGGCACTCGTCGACAGCGGGGCCACCGATAACTTCCTGGATAGAAGAGCGCAGAAGAAATTAGGAGTAGGCACGATCCGACTATCATCACCAAGACAAGTGTTCAATATAGATGGAACACTAAACCAAGCAGGAGAGATCATGCATTTCTGTATTCTCGAGCTCAAATTAGGAGGGAAGAAGAAGTTACAAAGTTTCTACCTCACGGACCTAGGGACCGACCGAATCATTTTGGGATACCCATGGCTCTATGCGTACAACCCAAGAATAGACTGGAAGGAAGGAACAGTAGAAGGTCAACCCTTGCAAATGTTCACCGCCAACAATGATGCACGCTACCAATTGGCCAAGAAGTTAATCCAGAATGAGCAAATTAACGCCGTCAAACTGCGCGGCGTCAGCATGGATTGGGCCAATAAAGAAAAGAGGCATCAACAAGAAGTTGAAATACCACACAAGTACCAGATCCATGCGGCAGTATTTTCCGAGGAAGGAGCAAAACGCTTCCCACCTGAGCGACCCGAAGATCTGGAGATCAAGCTAGAAGAAGGTGCGCCCAAAGTCATCAATTGCTACACCAATGTCTTGGACAAAGCAAAGAATCAGGCAATGCTAGAATTCATAGATGAAAACCTCAAGAAAGGATACATCTCACGCTCCACTTCAGCATGGTCCACGCCCACTTTCTTCATTGAGAAAACAGGAGGGGGTCTGTGGCCCATTTTTGACTACAGAAGAGTCAATGACTATACTGTAAAGGACGTCTATCCTTTACCTCGCATTGACACGCTCTTCGATCAATTACATGGTACCTGTCTCATGACAAAATTTGATGTCAGAGACGGGTACTACAACATAAGAATCAAGCCTGGATCACGGGCAACGGCAGCCTTCAAAACTCCTTTTGGGCTTTTCGAGCCCAATGTGATGCCATTTGGGTTGTGCAATGCTCCAGCGGCTTTCCAGAAGTTCATGGATCGCATCTTTGAGCCTCTCAAGAAGCGATATCCCAGATATCTATTCTGGTACATGGACGACATCCTTATTGCTACGCCAGATGACATGAAACTCCATGAAACTATTGTGCATGAAGTGCTCAAAGTACTAGAGAAGGAGTCCTTGTTCTTGAAAGCGAAAAAGTGTCACTTTGAGCAAAAAGAAGTGGACTTCTTGGGGTACACCATCAGTGAAGGAACTATCAAGATTGACCCCAGCAAGCGACATGGGTTAGAAGAATGGCCTTGAACGTGCAACAATGTGAAGGAAGTCCGCAAATTGCTAGGACTCCTGGGATATCAACGGCAGTTTATCCCCAATTTCTCCACCATCGCTCACCCCCTCAATGAGCTCCTTAAAAAGAACAAGAAGTTCGAGTGGACGGAAGAGTGTACGGAGGCAGCCAACAAACTAATTAAGGCAGTAACATCGAACCCCGTTTTATTGCGTCCTGACTTCAAGAAACCTTTCGTGCTAGAGGTGGATGCATCACAATTTGCTACTGGAGCTATTCTTTACCAACAGGATGGGGAAGAAAACTGGCGACCTGTTGGTTACTATTCAAAATCTTTCAATGAAGCGGAACAGGGATGACATCCATGATCGCGAATTATTGGCCATCATTTGAGGATTAGAGCACTGGCAACATCTAATACTCAGTTCGCCATTCAAGATTACAGTAATCACCGATCACTTGAACCTCAAATACTACCGAGAAGCTCGAAAAATAAATTGACGCGTGGCCAGATACATACCAAGGATGGGAGATTTTAATATCCAACTTGTCCACAAGCCAGGGGTCACCAACAAAGCAGATCTGCTATCACGACGACCTGATTTCGACCAGGGAAAGTCCGACAATGAAGAGGTATTGGTGTTGCCTCCTCATCTGTTTGTCAAAGCGGCGAAAGTTCAAAGGACATTAGAAGAACGAGTCCTTGCAGACCAAGAAATAAAGGAACAAGATCTCCAACGTCTTCAAGAAGAGGTGGGAATTCAGTCAAAGGGGAACGGGTGGTACAAAAATGACGCGCTTGTGGTTGCAAACCCAAGCCTGTACCAAGAAGTCCTGAAGATATATCATGATCACGAAACATCAGGACACCCGGGGATTCTCAAGACGTTTAACATGGTCAGCAAAGACTATTGGTGGCCGGAATTGAAAAGCTTTGTCACCAAGTACATGCAAGGATGCGCCACGTGTCAGACCACGAAGAGTGGGACCACCCGTCCCAAAATTCCTCTAGTGCCCATAACGCCAAAGGGACAAGCACCTCCATTTACCACAATTGCCCTGGACCTCATCACGGACTTGCCTCCCTCACGAGGTTTCGATTCCATCCTCACCATCACCGACCATGATTGTAGTAAAGCAGCCCTCTTCATACCCTGCATGAAGACGATCACTGGGGAAGGAATTGCTCAATTATATGTGGACCACGTCTTCCCTCATTTTGGGGTCCCACGACAGGTCATATCAGATAGAGACCCAAGGTTCACTGGAAAGTTTATGTGAGAACTGTGCAAACAGTTGCGCATCGAACAGAACATCAGCAGCGCCTACCACCCTCAAACAGACGGGCAGTCGGAAAGAACCAATCAATGGCTAGAACAGTACCTCAGGGTCTACGGAAACTTCCAACAAGACAATTGGGCCTCGCTACTACCCCTAGCCCAGTTTGTGCACAACGCCTGGCCTAGTGACGTCACCAAAGCCACCCCTTTTGACCTTCTGATGGGATATACTCCCAAGTTATGGCAGACCAAGATGGAGCCTATTCTCCCGGATTTAGTAAGGAGAAAAGACTGGCTTCTTCTCTCTAGAGATAGGGCGCAAGAAGCCATCAAACGCGCACAAAGCATGCTTCTGAAACGCAATGAGTTACGCAAAGGGCAGAGGGCATACAAACCGTTTGAAGAAGGAGACCTTGTCTGGCTCGAGGGGAAGAATTTACACACTTCACATCCGTCACAAAAACTAGCCCCAAAACGGTATGGACCCTTCAAAGTGATTGATGTTATCAACCCGGTGGTATTCAGGCTAGAACTTCCCAAACAATGGAGACAAAAGAAGGTGCACCCCATGTTTCATGCCAGTTTATTGTCCCCATATAAGGAAACGGAGGAATATGGCGTCAACTACTCAGAACCACCACCTGACATTGTGGAAGGGGAAGAAGAATACGAAGTGGAAGACATCCTGGGATCCAGACGACATGGGCGAGGGAAGAAACTTCAATATTTGGTTAGATGGAAAGGATACTCTGACGCTCATGACTCATGGGAGCCAGCTGACCAGATACATGCGTCGGAACTGGTGGAGCAGTTTCACCAAAACAACGACAAAGCAATAAGGGCTACGCGCATAAATAACCCACCCAGTTCCTCCCCCAACCCCAACATGCCTTTCGCCTCAGCACTTGGCAAAGACTACCCAGCAGTTGCAGCCTACTTCAACCATAAAAATGGTCATCCTCACAGTCCTGCTCCGTTCTTCCCTGCTAATGGCACCATTGAAAACACGTTCCATGAGCATCCCGCTAGGCTGGTCCGTCCACGTTTTGGAACTGCAGAGCCCGTTACCCCCGTTGTACACCGAGGTCGTCCAGCATGGTACGAAGGCAAGTATGGGGAATATCCCTGGGGTTAGCGTCATGGCCCCGTCGCCGAAGAAGAAAACCCAGAGCCTTTGGAAGCCGAAGGACCCAGCCCTGCTGAATCCACCCTCAGCTTCTACTTCGATGCCACGATCTCCCATAGATCTGACAACGGACACGGATTCATTGGAGACGAAGCCACCGGAGCCACACTTGAAGTTGAAGCTGAGTGGCAGGATGACGACAAAGAGACCCAGGCCGCCACCACTGCAGTTAGAAAAGAAGAAGACGGTGGAAAGGTATCACAGGGAGAGACCGACATTGAGGGCGAGGTATCAAGTTCAGGACCTCAGGTGGCATGTGGCGTACCCAGAGAAGTTGGAACCAGGGGAAGAGATGCCACCACCAGTACTGGTGCTAACGCAGCTCGTCTCCAAATCCGGACAGCTGATTGCATTGGGAACGGCCTATGCCCTGTGGGACGCGATCTTGTGCAGCAAGGACGGCCACCTGAGGGCCATATCTGCGATGGAGACCGACCTCGGCTGCTGAAGTTGCACAACTTCTATAACCCTGAGACAAGGGAGTTTCATTGTATGTATTGTCATCACACGGATCACGCCACACCCGACTGTAGGTTCCCTCATGTGGCTTGCACAGAGAAGAAGTGCGTCGTTATGCCATGGCATGCTAAGGCAGGCTTCTGCCCTGCCCCAGGCGAGGCGGAGTGGTTCGAGAACCAATGGCTTACTACGTGTGAGCCAGAGGTTGACTACAACATGGAGAGTTAGTGCCCTTAGGTGGTACTAAGGACGTTGAGGAGGGGGTAATGTTACGGTTACATCATGTGCGCCTCCTTTGTTTTCCTTTTTCTTTGTTTTCCTTTTCTTTTGTTATGCACCATTATTCCAGAGGGCCAACCTTGCTCGTTGTTATTGTCATTGTTCTGTTACAGTACAATAACGGACTTAGTTCTGTGTACGATACAATAAGTCAAGGCCCCTATGGCCTTCTCGGGCATCTCGGCTGGCTCGGACGATATAGCTCTCTATTGTTGATGGGAACAGTCTCTTCCAGATGTCCATTGTTCCTAGTTCTCGTTACAAAGAGCTAGAACAAAGGGGATGGGAAGGGAGCATCCTGCAACAATAAGGACGTAGAGTCTTATTGTTGCAGCCATGGTCAAGTCGGATACAAGACCATATGTCTCTCATGTATTTAAGCACAAACGACTGAGGACTTAATCCTCAGTCTAGTCTTCGACTCTAATTGACTATCACTCTCATCTCCACTTGAGGCTGCATGCTCAAGAGTTCTTGTGTTCAGTGGAAGATTCCTCTTACCATCTCTCCACCACTCTGGTCTAATAAACCACTCACGTCTTCATTGGTGGGCGTTAACACCTTTGGTCCTACTGAACACATTTTGGTAAGTGTCTACCACTCTCGGAGACACCACGGGCGAGTCCAAGGAGGAAACCCCACTTGGATAGCAGCTGTCCGGACATGGCACAGGTGTATTGTAGCTGGGCTACATACTTGACGACCTAGTTGGTCAACGGTCAACGTCGAACCGTAACAGCTACCCTCTGGAATGGTCGTGTGTTCTTTGCAGTGGGTATCTGGTATACTGGGGTTTTCTTTTTATGGGTTTGGATCTTGTTTTGTTGGCATATAGCGCATCCTTTTATGTAATCCTTGATCCACTGGTTCATACCGGACCAGTAGTATCGTTCCGTGACCTTCCTGAGGGTCTCATCTCGGCCAGGGTGTCCCGCACTGGGGTGGTCGTGCATGAGATTGAGAATTCCTCGTTTTACTTCTTGGATGTTGGGTACGATGATTTTCTCCGTGTCCCTGGGGATGTCGGGTGTGGTAGTGGTGGCCAATGTGAACTTTTCTTTGGGTAAAATGGTTATTCCTTGGTTGTCCTCCTTTCCTTGATCTACACCTGGTGGTCATGAGAGGAAATCCGGGGGTACGTTGGTCTTTCCCGGGATGTACAGAATATCGAAGTCGTATTCTTGCAGATCTGCATGCCATCGTGCTGTTCTGCGATTCAGGTTTTTCAGGGATTTCCAGTACTGCAAGTTTGTGTGATCCGTCATGATGGTGAAGGGTTTCTTTGTCCACCCTAGATACAGTCTCCAGTGCGCTAATGCTTTCATGATTGCCAGCAGTTCTCTTTCATAGATGTCATAGTTTCATTCCATTGGGGTAAAGGTGGCTGAATAATACGCGATTGGGTGCAGAGTGGGTTTCAATTTGACGGGCTTGCTTGTTACGGTATCTGAGGTTCCTCCCTCTTGTGAGAGTACGGCGCCCACGCCGTAAGCGGAAGCATCCGTTTGCAGGTAAAATTTCCTTTTGAAGTCTGGTTGTCGCAATACTGGGGATGTGCACATGCGTCGTTTGAGTTCTTGAAATGCAGCCTGTTGTCTTGCGCCCCAATGCCAAACTTCCGTTTTCTTGGTCAGATCCAGTAATGGGCGTGCAATTTGAGAGTATCCCTTGACAAAGTATCAGTAATAGCCAGTGAATCCTAGGAAGGCGCGGACATCCGTGGGATTCTTAGGTACAGCGTAATCCTCTACTCCCTTGAGTTTCTTTGGGTCCATACGTAAGCATCCTTTTCCAATGATTACTCCGAGGTATTCAATTTCTTCCTGCTCAAAGGCGCATTTTTCCGGTTTGACGTAGAGATCATTGGCTGCCAATATGTCGAATATTTGGTGGACTAGTCTTTGGTGGCGTTCCTTGTGCTGTCACTCGGTCTCCATAAGCTTTCGTTTTGTATAGATTATGCCATCGTCCATGAATATCGAGAACCATCCTTCCTGGACTTTTTTTTTTTTTTTTTTTAAATTTAACAGCAAATCCCATTTGCGTCTCCGGGTTCAGTGGGAACACCGCTATAGCCGGGTCGAATACAAAGACAGTACCTAACTCTATGTATTATCGCATAATGTTTTCCACCAGGCCCCTGCGAATTCGTCGTTTCTTGGCGGTGTTGAGGCGCGTCGAGCGGCGGATCGCTGAGTCCTCTTGGGGGTTGTCGGAAGCAGGTCGTTCGGACGGCAAGGTCCCTGAGTGGCTACCCTCCATTAGGGCGGCTTCTTGGGCGTTGGACGGCACTCTGGCCCGCTTCTTCTGTCCTTGCAGGAAGGCGGTGGCCTGGGGTACGAGAGGGGGTTTCGAGGGTGCAATTGGAGGCTGGGAGGCTGGCGTGTCCAGTTTGGGGGGATCGGCTTTACCCTTTCCCTTCCTATCTCCACTCGTCTTGCTCGCCTCACTGGATAGAGGGCATCGGTGTCGCTTCTCGGCTTTGCGCGACGCGAACTTGCGTCCGCAGGTCGGGCATTGCCGGTGTGTTCGGCCTTGGGCGGCCTCCTCGGCCTCCTTCCGGCGGTCACGCCTCGATGCGCGGTTCCTCTTCCGTGCAAGTCGCTTCCTCTCTTTCAGGGCTTGCGACGCGAGTCGCTGGCCCCTAGTTAGATCGAAGAAAGCCCGCAGGCTTTCCTGGTTCAGAAGCTCTAATAAGAACATGAACATCACCCTTTTCACCTTGTTGATGGGGCGAGGTACCAGTGCGACAGCGCACTTGACCAGGTGGGCATGGAATTGGGGAGTAAACTCGACCCACATAATTTTTCCGTCTTCGGCTTTTTGGGCCGAAAGGGCCTGGGCCCTGAGGTGGTCCTGGGAAAGGAACCAGTGGCGGCGGAAGGTGTTGAGTATATCAAAAACGGAGAGATCCGTTATCTCAGTAAGGGCCTTCCTCTTCGCAGGCATAACCCCTTTAGGGACAAAGGGGAAAGGGGTGCAGCGCCCTGGGATCTGGGCGTCCCCCTCCACGATGGGATGCAGGGTTTGGAAGGAGGTGACTGTGTGTCGACGTCCATCGCTGTCCTTGTATACCGAAGACGACGTCGTGGTCACTGGATGGGAGTCCCCTTGAAAAACCGACGAAACCGGAAAATTCGGGGGAATTGGGAGACCAGGCTCGACCTCAGGCCTGGAGGGCGGAGGTGGTTGGGCCATGGGTGGAATGGGAGCATCAAGATCCATGTCTTCAAACATCGCAGCTACAGAGAACGATGGGAAGGGTATCCCGCCATCATCTGAGTGAGAGGGAGAAGGGGATGGGGGGGAAAGAGCGTCAAAACGGTTGGCCATCAAAAAACGATGATGGTGGTAAGAGTCCAAGAAGGGATGTCCTTCCTGGACTTCCTTCCTAAATATGGTGTTCATCATCATTTGGAATGTGGCCAGGGAGTTAGTGAGTCCGAAGAACATGACCGTGGGCTCGAAGAGCCCCTCAGGAGTTAGGAATGCTGCCTTCCATTCATCGCCAGTTTTGATCCGGATGTTGTTGTATCCCCATCGTATGTCAAACTTGGTGAACAGTGTGCACCCCGCTAGTCGATCAATAATGGCAGGGATTAAAGGGGATACATTGCGATTCCGTTTGGTCCATTTGTTCAGAGGTTGATAATCCTGTACTGGTTGGAGTTTTCCATCCTTCTTTTTGACGAAAAAGAAGTTTGCTGCATAGGGACTCCACGATGGACGAATTGTCTTCCTTCTAAGGTGTTCTTTGACGAATTTTTGAGCTTCTTTGAGTTCCTCCTTATTCAGTGGTAGTAGTTGGCCAGGTAGGGTAGTTGGTGCTCCAGGTAGTAGTTCGATAGCATGGTCCCAAACCGTATGACCCGGTAGTCTTTGGGATGCCTCCTCGCTGAATATTTTGCTGTGTCTCCGATATTCTTCTGGTATTCCGATGTCTTTAGGCCCTATGACGTTTTCAGGTTTGTCAGGGGTAATCATGACGCATCCCAGGAAGTATCGTGGCTCCTCCTGTTTGGGTGTATCGATGGTCATTTTCCCTATGGTAATTGGTGCCTTCAGTTGTACCAATGTTGAGTAGTTTGCCCGTTGGTGATCTGGTGCTCGGAGTATGACAGGGAGGTGGGTAGAGTCAATCCACCCCCGCTTCCAATCTATCTTTGGTTGTACCGCCGCGAACCATGTGTAACCAAATATTGCCCTGTTTTCTCCTAATTCTGTGAGGAAGAACCTCATTTTTGTTCGGTTCGTTCCTGTTTGTACATCCAGGTCGGTGTAGTACTTGATTTGTCCTGCTTTATTCGGGGTCCCATCGACGTTATGGATATTTCAAGGGTACTGCAGTTGTTTGATCGGCAACTGTAGCCATTTGGCGTAGTTGAGACTCATAAAATTCTCTGTTGCTCCTGAGTCCAGTAGGGCGACGTTTTCGGCTCTTTTCTTGATTGAATGTGCATAAAATCGGACTGCCATAGACTTTCTTGTGGATATATACACGTCGTTCTTGCTAACTTGTCTAATTAGTGCCGACCTAATTAGACTTAGAGAAAATCCTCCTCGACTCCCATTTCTTTAGTGAGTTCATATTTCTGGTCGGTGGTGAGTGCATTGAGTTGCTCTTTGATAGTGGAAATGGTGCTCCCTCCGGCGTCCGTGCCGAAATTGGACTGCATGTCTGCCTCGGTCGAGTAGTCGGGTAACTCCAACATACTTCTGGCATTTGTTCCCGGGTTTGAGAAACAATCCCTAGCGAAGTGTCCTTGCTTTCCACATTTGAAGCAGGTTAGGTTCCTTCGTCCTTCTATCTGGGTGGCTCTCCCTTGATATCCGCCTCTGCGGCCTCTCCAGGCTCTCCCTCATCCCACGTCCATGGGGACAGGGGTGTTGTTCATAGAGGTTGGTGCATTTGATGAATTGTAGGGCCCTGACGGCCTCCTTGGTTGTTGTTGGGTGTTTTGGGTCCAGAAGGGTTGTCTTCCCCCTCGCTGCTGCTGTTGGAACCCTCGGAATGCTCCCCCATTCAATCCCCCTCTATTGTTCCTCCTTTGCTTGAGGATATGCTCCAATAGTACTCGCGACCGGGTGCAGTTGATTGCTTTCTGCTTTATTTCGGCGTAGGTGGTGACCATAGATGGTTTGAGGACGTCCTCCAGGATTGACTGCGTGAGTCCTTTGGTGAATAGGTGTACTGTCTCGGCATTTCCGGCTATGTATCCCGCCTGGCGGGCTAGTTCTTCAAACTCGGCAATGTACTTGTCGATGTCAGGGAATTTCATGCAGAGTCCTTCGAGGCTGGCTCTGGCCCTGTCCGCCTTCTGTGTGTCTTGGAATTGTTGGTTGAACTCAAATAAGAACTGGTCCCATATGGCTGGTACGTTTTCATGAGGCTGGATACCATCCCAGAACTCCCCCATGTCCCGAGCCCAGTTGGCTACCTCCGGCCCTTTGACCAGGGTGAGTGTTAGCGCTATTTTCTTCAGGGGTGAGTCGTATCCTGCTACATCGTTGTTGAGTCGAAAGTATCCTTTGACTTCTTCTATGAAGTTGTCCGCTCTAGCCCTGTTGCCGGTGAATATCTGGGGTAACTGCCCCATGGCCTTCACATCTGCTGCTGCAGGCACCGGTACTTGTGGTGTGTTTGGGTCAGGTCCTTGTCCTAATGGTCCTCCGCCAGGTCCTTGCGGGTCTCCAGGCCCTCCTGGGCCTCCAGGTCCGCCACCCGGTCCTCCTGGTTGGCAGTGCAGTATCCTGTTCATCATTCTTCTGACTGTCTCGGGTGTCACAAGCTGTGGGGCCCCTGGGGCATCAGGTAGGTTTCCCGACACAGGGACGGAGGTGGTGGTAGTTGCAGCTTGTGTTGCTGTTTGAGTTACTGTGGTCGACATCTCTGGCTTCTCTCCTCGAGTGCTAGTGCTGGGGCTGAGGGCAATTGGACTGTGTCGTATGGTTAGGTTGATATGCTTTTGTCCCTCGTCGTCGCTGCTATCTGAGCAGGTCTTGTCCTCTGTTTCACTGTCATGGTCATATTCGTGTACTTCTGGTGCTGGTTCTCCTAGTTTCAGTGCTCCGTTGTTACTGTGGCGGACTCGGTGCCACTGGTTGTTGTATAGGCAAACTTGGTACGCTCCTCTAGTCCAGAGGCCATTGTCGTTATCGTGGAAGAATCTTGCCTTGTAATGCTGATGCTTTCCTTCTGCTATCTTCCACACTCTGGTGTTCGGTTTGAAGTTCAAGACCTCTTCCTGGGTCAATGTACACTTCAAGCTACTCGGTGTAGCCACGTTTGAAGGAAGTTGAATCTAATGTCACCGCCGCTTAGTAAGCTAGGCCTATATGCCGCTAGCCGTTACTCTTCTAGGACTTAACCGCCTAGGAACGCTGTATAGTCAGTGCTAGTCACTCGACTTGAAGAGTAGGGATTGTAAACCTGAGCTTCGACTCAAGGCCTCCCTATGAGAATGCAGACAGAGAAAAGAGGAGAGGGAAGTGGATTGGATAGTTGAACACTGGGTGGTGGTAGGGGAATAAGACAGGAGATTCAACTTGCCGTCCTAATGACAGCAAGGACCACTATATATACATCTAGGCATAAATCCCTCAATCCTAGGACTCCAATCCTAGGATTGCCATATAAGTACAACTGAGTCACAATGAGTCACAGAAGCACAGCCTCGACGCGCACAGACCATCACACACAGACCAAGAACATTAGGGCAGGTGGTAGCATACCAGGGGCCAGTTCCCCACTATCTTACGTCAGCGACTCCCTAGTCCTGACAGCCGGTTTCACAGAGGGGGAAATCAATGTGAGTTGATACCTCCTCTTCTGACTTGAAATGTGGAGATGATTGCTCAGATTGTGAACTAAACTGAAGCTTAGGGCTTCAGTGTCATACTAGAGAGCTTAAATACACATTGTAGGAATCATGTGCTACTGTGCTTTTGACATGTGTTTCTAGTAAACACATGTCCCCCATAAACACATGTCTCCCTTCATCTCAAGCATGTGTTTCTAATAAACACATGCTCCTACAATCACATGGTATTGTACAAGGTGTCATCAACCTGCCTGGACGGTCCTACTTGTCCCACCAGCTAGGTTAGTCCATGTAAACATAAGTAAATATGTACAAGTCTCAGTCCATGTCAGAATGTGACAGATCTTTTTAGCATATTTCAACTTCTTCTGTGGCAGTGATGGTTCTCTGTCTTCTTGCTTAACCTTTGATCTCTTTCCCCTAGCCATTGCCCCCTGCAAGGCCTCAATTGTGATGCTACCATCTCTCTATAACATCAGGGCACACTTATACTAGACAAAAATATTAGAGTTACATGATACTTGATTCCATATGAATAAACCTACTGCCATAGCTGAGAGGACAATGGCACTGTAAGGCTTAGATGCTTTACAGGTATAGAAAAGTGACTTGATCCATCCAACATCACTCACACCATTTACTGAAGGGATTACTAGGTAGAGTAAGTACAGGAGAACATGATGTGTAACAAGTGAACATACTGTACCTTAGTCACTGGTAAAGGGACTGAGGATCTATCTAAGATGGACATGACACTATATAGGAGATGGTTGAACATTGATAAGCAACAGTATGAGTAGGCAATCCATGAGGCATGCTATAGAGTATACAGAAGCAAGTAATGAAGACTAGAATGAAATGGGTAAAGAAAGTGGAGGTATAGTACATGTATACTACTTGGAACCATGCATTAGGACAATCAGCACTGTAAGCAGCTGATAATCCAACATTTACGAGGCCTAGATAGGTGGTGAACATCTATAGAAAGGGTGTTGAATGATAGGGAATCATAAGGTTCTTCAGTTATACTTTGTTCAAATTGTAAGCTCAGAGAACATAAGATACAACAATCCACTTACCTTAACAGAACCATCCTCCTGTATGACAGGCTCTGGGGCTCCATAAAGAAAGCAGTTGTTCTTGAGTTGGCATGCTGCAAAGTGCTAATGTTTTTCATTGGTAGTGATGTTTTTCACCTCAAAAATGGCATCCAGGACCATCACAGCCACTGAACCAAATGAAAAATAATATGAATCAGACAGGTGTTGTGTTACCTACACAGTAAGGGCTTAGAAAGATGAAAAGGGAACAAGATAGAGCATATCCATTCCAATACCAAGTTGTTAACCCACTTGACAGCTTCCATGCCACACACATGTTGAACAATGTTTGTAAGGGCATCATGAAGCAGTCCCTTACTGTCTTGATTCCAGACATTGACCTGGGCCACTTGCCACATGGCACAGAGGGGAAATATCCTCCCCCAAAAGAATTTCTTGTCACCAAGAAGGGGGTGTGTAAGGCGGCCTTATATGGACACCTAACATCTAATAAAAACATAATATAATTGTTGTGCATTGAAATAAATACACATGTGCTAGATATCACACAGCCACTGCTAAATATCAGAGATCTATATTAATAGAGCTCACGTGCTGGCTTGTGGGAGTTCCACGCCTCGCTTAATGAGCTTGAGTCAGCTGAGCTAAGCCATGCAATAGTAGTGGTAAAAAAGTTATATCTACACCACAGTAGTGCTGTATAGTCCGAGTCCAGATTTTACAGTTATAACTGAGGAAAAAGTTATATCTATTTACAGCAGTTGCTGTGGGGTTAGGTTATATCTATTGACAGCAATTGCTGTCTATGATTAGGATGTATCTGGCCACAGCAGTTGCTGTGAAGCTAGGTTATATCTATTCACAGTAGTTGCTGTGGGATAGGTTATATCTATTTACAGTAATTGCTGTCTATGATTAGGATGTATCTATTACAGCTATTGCTGTGAGGTCAGGTTATATCCATTCACAGTAGTTGCTGTGGGGTAGGTTATATCCATTCACAGCAATTGCTGTCTACAATTAGGATGTATCTATTACAGCAGTTGCTGTGGGGTCAGGTTATATCTATTCACAGCAGTTACTGTGAAGTGGGTTATATCCATTCACAGTAATTGCTGTCTATAACTAGGATGTATCTGTTACAGCTATTGCTGTGAGGTCAGGTTATATCCATTCACAGCAGTTACTGTGGAGTAGGTTATATCTATTCACAGCAATTGCTATCTATGATTAGGATATATCTGTTACAGCTATTGCTGTGAGATCAAGTTATATCCATTCACAGCAATTGCTGTCTACAATTAGGATGTATCTATTACAGTAGTTGCTGTGGGGTAGGTTATATCTGTTCACAGCAATTGCTGTCTATTGGATAATAGTATAAAAATTTAAAAAAAATAACATAACATAACATAAAAAACATAACATAAAAAAACATAACATAAAATATTTTGCTATTTAATGGCTTGCACCTTTTGGCCCAATATCTCCTCACTGGCTGCTCAGAACACTTAGTGTTTGCAGAGGACCCTCCAACATTCTTAGAGACCTATATGCTCAAATATTTGCATAATTATATCTATTTTATTTGATTTTCTACAAAAGTGAAAAATGTATGCTACAACAACACTGTCAATGAATACAACTTGTAAAAATTTTAAACCAGATCATGTACTACTGTATAGCCTTTTGTCTTAACAACCAATATATGTTATAATATATTTGACTGTGTATGAGTTATAGAACAGATCAGTAAAGGAGTGAAATATAATACTACTAAAAGTACTATATGTTAAGACTAAATAGAAAGGAGACTCTGAAGAATCACAGTACTTATTTGCTGTCATCATCAGGTCACAGTGTCAGGATTCATTATGCATTTGAGGTTTAAGAGGGATCTGGCTTGACTACTGAGTACAATCAGATATAGTGAGTCTTTCTATACAGACTCAACCAGCAATGAGAAGTTGAGGACTCTAACTTATTGACTTAGAGTACTCATCAGGAAAAACCTCATTTCCAAATTTTACCAATATTTGCCAAGCTACTGCAAAATTTTACAAGGCCTGGCAAAAACTTGCCACAATTTTCTAAAGCCCAGCAAAACTTTCCCAAAAATTGTCAAATATTAGAAATGACATTAATTGAGGATGTGCCACTGGCCATCATTGTTAAAAGTGTTGGGGTCACACAACTGTTTGCATTGCCATTTTTTAATTACAATACTACCAGATTACCATTGTGTACATGTTATGAGGTGGCCAGTCCACTACATGACATGCCAAGGGTGCGGAGGTGGAGTGAGGTGGTCTTTGCAGGTGTGGTGCAGTGCATCACGGGCACTGCGTGATGGTGGTTGTGGACGTGGAGTGAACTTGGACCTCATCAATGTAGACGGAAGCATGACGAATGGGGCCTTTGCATTGCAAGTGCTTGCAGATGTTGGTGGGTTTAAGGTCATCAGGCCCAAGATGCACAAGAGCACCACACTCAGCTTGGCGCTGCTGGCAGGGTCTGTGATTGGCTTGTTTGGGTGGGATATTATGTGACCCGAGACATGGCGAGATGTCAACAGAACAAATGGCATGGTGTTCAAGCCACATACTACAGAGGAGAGATGCAAGATAGCATGGTGCGGTTGGCAGTGCGGTGTGGAACGCAGTTGGCCAAGTTCAGTGGACGCGTGACTCGTCCGTATAAGGAAAGTTCCAATGCCTTGGCGTTTCGAGTAAAAGTAGACTAGATATATTATTTATTTGTCATGTGTATCTCAAAATGGTAATCACAAAAACATTTTAATAAGTCATTTATTCCGAGGATAAGTTATACAACAGCGAAGTAAACAATTATGTAAGATGTGGCTCATCAGAAAATTTCTCTAAGTTGTGCACAGGTGGGCGTGGACAAGGGCGCGGGAATCACAACGGAATGGGATGTATGGGGTGTGGGCATGTGCGCAGGTACCGGACTCGCACTGGAGTCGAATGCGAAGGGGCATGGGTGTGGGCGCAGGTACCAGAATCACACCGGAGTTGAATGCAAAGGGGCGGGGGCATGGGTGCGAGTGTGGGAAACGCAACGGAGTGGGCGCGGTGGTCCTCGCACCCCTCATGCCATTGTCCCTGTGCCCCTCACGCCGTGGTGACCACAACATGAGGGGAACGAGGACCACAGTGCGAGGGGCACGTCACCACCCCCGCTCTCCTCGCACCGCCGCGTCTACTGTCCTCGCGTTGCCACTGCTGGTGTCCTGTCCTTGTGCCGGGGTCCTTGCGTCGCCACTGCCATCCTTGTCCTTGCGCCATGGTCCTTGCGCTGCTGCATCTGCTGTCCTCATGCCTCTCGTGCCCCTCGTGCTGTTGTCATCGTGCCCCTCACGCCATGGTGACCACAGCGTGGGGGAACGAGGACCACAGCGCGAGGGGCACGCCGCCACCCCCGCTCTCCTCGCACCGCCGCGTCTACTGTCCTCACGTCACCGTCCTTGTCCTTGCGCTGCTGCGTCTGCTGTCCTCGCACCGGCGCAGGGACAGCAGCAGTGATCCTCGTGCCATGGTCCTCGAGGCACGAGGGTAGGGACCCACCACCCAGCCAGGTAGCACCAGGAGGGACAGCAGTGCCCCCTCAGTGCCCCCTGCACGCTCGGCCGGCCACAGAAGAGGGCCATGTCGTTAATAATGGTTTATATTCTAAAGAAAAGATGGAAAAAAGGTCAGTTCTGTGATAAAAACAAGAAGAAAAAAACATACCAGGCCACCCCACCTCGTGGGAGGTGATAAACAAGGTGGCGCGCTCCCGCTTCCCTTCATCGTGTTGCGCACCGGCCACAGGCCACAAAAATATGGAAATTAATTTATTATTATTGTAAATTTAAAAAGACAAATAATCTTGCAATTAACACATTTAAATGTTTTTCAATGTGGGAAAATAGATTACTTAATACATGACTAAGCTTTGGCTATGAAATTTCCTTATTCGGCCAGCCACACGACCGTTGAATTCCAAATACTGTGGATAGTGGCCAGAGAATAGTGTGGCCTTTGCGGGCTTGGCGCGGTGGTGGTTGCAGGCGTGGTGGTAGTTGCAGGCATGGTGGTAGTTGTGGGTGTGGTGGTAGTTGCAGGCGTGGTGGTAGTTGCAGGCTTGGTGGTAGTTGCAGGCTTGGTGGTAGTTGCAGGCATGGTGTGGTGGTCTTCGCGGGCGTGACATGAAGGTGGTTGTGGACGTGGAGTGATGGTCCCCGCAGGTGCTGCATGGTGGTCATTGTCAGTCCGCACAGGTGGACCATCTCTGACACCACCCGGCATCCCAATCCCACCAAACTTGGAGCCCCTGTTGCCAGTGGTGAGCAATGGCTTGTCATCTGGTTCACAGGGGCTTCCGGAGGTTGCTATATGGGCTCCAGTTATTTGGCCTGAGACTCGATTCACGTAGAGTGGGGGAAGTCCCTGGAGGGAGATCTAATCCAAATTCGTCACAAATATTGCCTGCCACAATGTAAGAAAGTGCCCACAAAGAAATATATTCTAACATACCAGTCAAGTGCGGGTGGTATTCCCAATGAAGCCCAGAACTTTGATGAGGGATATCGGGTACTGGTTGTTCATCCAAGCCTTGAGTTGCAAATGGGTTTTGATCATCCGGGTCTCTGATACCCTGAGAGATCTGCATGGAGTCATCCTCCTGCTCCCCTATGCCATCCAAAGCTCCATTGTGTCTTGACTCAGAGTTAGGGTTGTCGTCCCAATCTGGCATACCCCACTCATCGCTCTGAACATTGGAAATATTGAGGCCAAGGGAAAAATTGTTCTCCATGTCCGACCAATTTGGTTGCATTGAACAGTGGTCTGGCTTGTGGAACTCTAGTTGGGAAGGTGGTGGAGACATGGGCAACTCTGACCATGACAAAACATCGAAATTAGATCTGAGGTAGAGAGTTAGCGTTGGTGAATAAATGCTGAATTAACCAGGGCCAACTTACTGAATTGCTTTCCATGGATTTGGCTCTTCATAGCATTCTTTGTCACTCGCTTCCCTCTGATTACAGCTAAATTGTAACATTAAGCAACCAGATAATATTAAAGGTAAGTTACTCACATCTTGTGCTGAAGATAAGTCTCTTCCAAGTCATTGAAGAGCAGCATGGGGCTCTCAGACCCTCTGGATTTAATTGAATCAATAAGCTTATGACAAGTCCTCGATCATGAACAGATTCTCCAAATAATTATCTTGAATATTGAAGGATTCCCATAGCAGAGTGTCGCCTTGGTGTTGACTTCGCATATGGTATCGAATCCCTTTTTTGGACTTGAACTTACACCCACAGCTGGCATATGGGCACGCGTAAACAAGTTCCATATTCTGTCAGGGTGTGTCAGCATGCCAATGTCAAGTGGCCTTAATTTGACCTTAGCTTCTTTTGTCCACTTGGCCATGCCACGTTGCCAACCAACCGACAACTCTCCCTCACCCTTCCGTCATGCCTGCCACTCGTTGTATGACAACTCATTCTTCCAATGCCAATACTCACCCTGGCCTTGTGCAAGTCCAAGCCAATCACCAGGTGGCTAGAGATAAGAAGGAGCACCCTGCCAATGGTGACTCAGAGGACACAGATGCCAGTGAAAGGAGGGCTGTCGCTGTGAGGAGAATCGCAGAACTAGAGCACAACATCATGGAGGAGGATACTGATGACATTCTGAAAGCTCCACCACAAAAGCCAACAAAAAAGAGGCAACATCAAGAATGCTCCTTGTCAGTCATCACTAACGTTGAGGCTGAAGCCCCTACTCCACATCCTGAAGGCGATACGGATGTGGATACCAATATCCCAATGCCAAATGGGAGAGGATCAAAGCAGAAGAAATATCCATTCCGGGAAGCTGTTCAGCACTTCCAAGAGGACAACGACCTGGACGCCACCAATGCTGAGAAGACTCCCCAGCACACAGTGAAGTCCAATGCACCAAAGAGGCATCAAAGAGCACGAGGAAGTGTACGTCCACAGTTTTTTTTCATCTTCAATGTTATTAACTTGTGGAACCCTTTTTCTAGACAGCCAAAGAGGCATCCCCTGCTAAGAGGAGGAGGACAACTCGGACGCCTCTTGTCACACCGAAACCCAAGGCCAAACGAGCATCAGTAAAGCAGCACCATGCACATGCCAGTGAGGAGGTCCGTTTACAATCCCTAGAGTTAATCCTGGTACATCACTGAATGCTGGCTTAGGGTGACTCTGAGCTAGACTTGGACTCAGAGATGGCGTCTACAGTGACCCCAAAACCAACATCCAGATGTCAGGTAAACAAATTTACCTCAACTCTAGTATGATGTTGAGTTCATTGTCTTGGTTCGATTAACACAGCAGGCCTCTGAGTGTAGCCAGAAGCTCAGGGCAGCAAAAGACTCGCTTGACAACAACGTATCTGCGGTGAGATATATATGTTTGGTGTTTGGACGCTGACACACATGCCTTACCCATGTCAACCAGGGTAACAACAAGGACAAGACAAGGGCAACCCCAAAGGTCAAAGCCAAATTGAGCACAAAGGACTGAAAAAGGGTAGATAATGCCATGGTGAAAAACTTTGTCCCTGAGCAGTCCAAATTGGTGTGTAGTTCAACCCAAGCAGCATTCCTACTTGCTCACATTGAGAGTACGAAGGAGGAAGTTACAGCTGTTTCACAAAATGACAAGATATCACACAAAAAGGGCCGCAGAGATGTAAGTGATCAATTTTTTGAGATGAGAACTTTGGTGACAGAGACTTCTGCAACCTGTACCAGGGCCGGTATGACTGTGATGTCACTTCCAAAAAAGGGAAGGGTCATGATGGTGGCAGGAAACAATTTGAAGTGAAGTGAGTCATGTTCATGTTTGCCCACCATGGTGTCCACCATCCCAGCACTCATGCTTGATCCTGTCACCCTTTTTTTCTACAACCTCAGCCAACTTTCCCAACAAAGTGATGCCTCAGAGCACCAAAATGCTAGCTGGGCCAAGAAGACCATTCATCCTGATGCAAAGCAAAACAAGCACTCTCAAGGTGGCCTCTCTCGCCGCACTGCAAATTCTGCCACCTTGGTGCCATCTTGTTCAGCCTTAGGAGGTAATGTTGCCGTCAGGGTTTCCCAAGGTGGAGACAACGATCATGATGACCATGACACCTGTGGCCTCTCTGACCACAATGAGATGGTAAGCAAAGAACGCAATGACGCAAGGGACAGCCCTATAAAGCCCTCAAAGTCCCATGTTGACAACAAGGTGTGTTGTCATATCTATCTCATTGCCATTCTCTTATTTGTTCTTTTAGGGCATTGTCACCATCAAGCAAGGACGCCAAGCATGAGTGAAGAATGACGATCTGCCACAAGTAGTCCTCGCAAGCAATAATTGGTGCAGCAGGGCAGTCACATCAGCAAATGGCTGTTTATCTACACAGAGCTACCCAGCTCTACACAGATTGCTGTAGATGCATAAAGTGCCATAGATTGTATAGCTAGGTCCCTGTCTACCAAGAGCTACCTAGAGCTGTACAGAGCCACAGTTCATCTTTGTAGAGCTACATAGAGCTCCCAAGCTCTACACAGCACATTGCCGTGCCGTCATTGGAGCATCTACACAGCACTACATCATGTTCCCCATTCTTTGCACCTCTATAGTTTTTCTTTTTCCAACACATAAATTTCCATTTTCACACAGATTTTGAAATGGGAGAAAGAAATTTTATTATTGTAATTGTATTACAAATTATGTACTGGTTATCCCACTCTCACCCTCACCCTCGCTGTCCCCCTCCACTCTCGCACTCACACTTGCCGTCTCCCCTCACACTGACTGGTGCACACCACTTTTATCATATAACTGTGGCAGTTGCCTACAGAGCATTGTACACCAATCCGCGCATTTTATGAAAAGAGATTTCATTTATTTACCTGGTATCTTTCATTCTCATAAAGCCTACAGTTTTTTTCATTAGGTGTAAGCAAGTCTATAAATCAATTTCATTGCAATTTTCATTATGTACCACACAGAATTTCATTACTATTTTCATTAGTTGCCTCTAGGACTTTCATTATCATTTTCATTGAGTGCCTGAGAGATTTTCAATACAATTTTCATTAGGTTCTTTAGGAAATTTCATTACTATTTTCATTCATTGCCTCTGGGATTTCATTGCTATTTTCATTAGGTTCTTCAGGGAATCTCATTGCAATTCTCATTATGTATCACAGGGAATTTCATTACTATTTCATTAGGCTCTTCAGGGAATTTCATTGCCATTCTCATTATGTATCACAGGGAATTTCATTATTATTTTCATTGGGTGCCATAAAGACTTTCATTACTATTTTCATTAGGTTCTTCATGGAATCTCATTGCTATTCTCATTATTTATCACAGGAAATTTCATTACTATTTTCATTGGGTGCCTCAGATTTTCATTACAATTTTCATTAGGTTTTCAGTGAATTTCATTGCTATTCTCATAATGTATCACAGGGAATTTCATTATTATTTTCATTGGGTGCCATAGAGATTTTCATTACTATTTTCATTAGGTTCTTCAGGAATTTCATTGCTATTCTCATTATGTATTACAGGAAATTTCATTATTAGTTTCATTGGGTGTCTTATAGTGTTGCCACGGCTTGGCTCAGAGCTGCTAGCCATTAGAGCTGAGCCGTAAACTAGCCAAGCCCAGCCATGCACACGGCTCTAGCTAGAGATGGCTCGGCTTATTCAGCCAGTGGCTTACCAATGGCTCTCAGCGGCTTTAGCTGTGGCTCGTAACCTAATCGGGGAATCAACAATGCTAGCAAACGATACGACGAACTGGCACTTCAACTCATCCCCAGCAGCTATGGGGACCTCGCTACCACCGGGATCAGGTGGGATGGTGATGCTTTAAGGCCTAGAACAGTGACAATAGACTTGAACACCAACTTGCAACTTCATTTCTATAATTCCAAACTTTGCAATCATTGAAGACAGCTGGGACCCCTTCCTTCCTCGCACCAGAGGTCATCTTTGATTTTGGGACTGTCGGACCGAAATACCTCAACCTTCCTCCTCAGAGGCTCTTGTTATGGGAGAGTCCAATTCTACGACGATACATCAGGTGCCAGCGCCGAATCATCCACCCATCACCAAAGCAATCAATGTCTGGGCTTTAGGTGTCACCCTTTACTGTCTTTTGTTTGGGAGGACCCCCTTTCGCGTGGAAAGCGACCATGAATTTGCCTTGTATGGTGTCATCTGCACACAAGATTGGGACGTAGGGGACGTTATGGGGTTGGATCGCATTCCTACAAAGAGCCGACGCCACGACTGCCCCAAGGACAAACCATGCTCCGAAGGTGCTGATATTATCAGGCTGCTCAAATGATTGCTTGAGAAGGATATGGGAAAGTGGATCACCCTCGATGAAGTCAAGGTAGCTTACACATTATACTGCTCATTATTTCAAGCCCCAAACTCAATCCTATTTACAGTGCCACCGATGGTTCCTCCACAACATACCTGATCATGAACGCTGGGTAAGAGAGACCCTTCCAGATAGCAAGCTCATCATTATCACCAAGGATGCTATCTCCGATGCTGTTTCACCACTCTGCTTCCATTGGCGTCAGCGTCTCACTAACCGCCTCACATCACTCCTGCACACCATGCACCCTCAGCACTCCTTTCTCTCTGCTGGTGCCCATTCGGATTCAGATGATATTGATGTACAATCAATGCCATTGGTCAAGATGAGCCGGTATAGCACCAGGAGGGACTCCACCCAGCAGGTATGGTCGACACAACCCAAAAGCCACCATCCAGTGCAAGCCTTGGGCAAATCGAGAGAGGCTCCTACCCATTCTCATTCTTGTGGTGGCGATGTGCACCGCCCAATGGCAGCTGGTTCTCGTCAGGCTCACTGCTCTGTGGGTGACATATTGAGCTTACCCCAATCAAAATCATCAGACACTCGCGTGCTTGTTTCTTCTAGCAGCGGGTTGCGGACAAACAAGAGCCTCAAAAGACGATGTGGTTCGGTCTTGCTTCCCAATGGGCCTGAGCGGCCTGCTGCTTCTGTGCCCTCCTTCAGCCCTATGACCGATGAACCATGCCCCAGGGGCCGCTTCTCCCTCACCTCACTGCATTGGTGCCATAGCAACCAAGTAGCATCCACACTTGCCATGGCCTCCCCAGTGGCTTCAGTACCTATGACAGCTCCGAGATTGCGGTTTCCACACCTGTAGCAGCTAATATTTTATATCAGACACTGCATTTATGCAGTTAGTGTTGAGAAATCCAGGAAACATAAACACAGACCTTCCAAAAATGGTAACAT
>QFDX01006595.1:0-10197 GCA_003315875.1 Lactifluus piperatus | reverse complement strand
GTCCCCCCCCCCCCCAGCGATGAAATATTCATTATATCATAGCTGTCAGGGCCTGGAATCGTACCACGGCACCCTTATTGTAGTTTTGCAGATCCTTGCAAGTAGTACGTATTAAATGCGCTTCTTTCCCGTTTATCTGGTTCTGATTTTGAATCTATCCCACGAAGCGCTCTGCCTAATTCGTGTCCATGCGTTGTACGGCAAAAGCCGCCGCGTGCTGGCACTTCTCCTCGTGATTTATCTAGGGTTGATTATCAGTGGATCTGTATGTCTTCCATTTCATACCTCATAATCTGATTACGCGTATCTCATTTTGAGTTTGGGGAAGCTCCTCATAGGTCGTCCTCATGCGGGTCGAACAGTCATAGTTTCTGTATCTAATTTCCACCAATGCAATGCGTTTACCACATCTCTGGAGTACGTGTTCTATTCTAATGTGATGATGCACGACCGGTATGACTTAGGTCATCTTCGTGTTAGGGGTCTACGTAAGTTGCGACGCAACAGTCATTGTTGCTCTAGTAACTCAATGGAACAGATGACGCATTAGCATGGATTGGGTTGCTCATTTTTGACAGCCTGATATTCTGCCTTACCCTATACAAGGCCTTTACAACTTGGGGAGGCATACCGCTGATGGACGTGATAGTCCGCGATGGTGCGTCCAGCTACGATATGTAAACTATGTGCACCAAACCTCATCGAACACTTAGGAGCCTTGTACTTCTTGTACGATCATTCTTTATGTTCGTCGATAACCTTTTGACGGACCATTCAACTTGAAGGGTGCTCTCCATCGTGAATTTAGTAAACATTCTCACGCACAGGGTACGCCAACATTACATCTCTGAACTTTCTGATTTTCTGATATCAGCATATGTTTTTCACCTAGTTTAACCCAGTACGTTATTACGCTTCGGTGAAGTTGGAAGGTTATTCTTACACATCACCTCTATCAACACAGGGTTTACTAAAACATTCCACCGGGTCCTTGACGAATATGTTTGTCTTGATATTATCTCTGGTATCTTTCCATGTCTGCCCCAGTGCTGACTGTGGGCTTGTAGACTCTCCACCACTCTTGTATCCCGTCTCGTGTTAAATCTCCGCGAACAAAACTCTATTCTGGAGGATCAACCGACAACTATAGAAACGGAGGAGCAGTTTCGGGCGGCTCTACCAGCCGCGGGGCAAGTGACATCCACTTGGGAGTTGACGTCTGCCTGCATGGACAAGACAACCTTAGAATCCGGAACAGTGTAAGGTCCGCATGTCCGTGACCCTTGAAACCCCGGCCCTCGTTCGTCTCACGTCCTTTCAGCATACACCGTCTTCCCGTTCTCATCTGTTTGCTGAAAAGCGATTCTAGACCATCAGGGCGCCACTAAGCAATTCGTATTGATCTATCTATGCCTGTGATACCACCGCAACGTTTCAATGCCCTGCTACGTGCGTTGCTCATCATATCCCGTAACGGTTTTAGCTGTATCGGGTTTCCTTATCCCCCACTTTTGGTAATGTCTTTTGCACCTCGTCTACTTCGTCAGTGGATAGCATGCTGTGCCTCGCGCCGCGCCTTACTCTTTTTCTTCCCCTCTAATGTTTTGGACAGTCCCACGCACTCTATGATAATCTACTTTAAGTCCCCCCATCCCTTTCTGTTTACGTATCGTACCTTATTCGGTCTCGGTCTCGACCCCTTCCTTCTGAAATGTATGTAATGACTGCGGATTGCGCAATGAAGGGCCAGAAAGAATAGTCTCGCGAGCCCTCGTGTCCTCTTAATCTGTCTACTGCGCGCCAGTCGCAAGTCTCGGAGTCGCCTAGGGACTTTTGTGCACATAACGGCCTTACACGGGAACGATGGCCGTCAGGCCCTGGTGGACATTGACGAAATCGCGTAGCAGAATGTCCGAAGGAAAGTCTGTATTCTCAGTAATTTGAAAAGGAACATAATGTGAGTAGTGGAGAGGCTCAGAGGGACGTATACAACAAATTTCCGGAGATATATGGTATCACAGCCTATCCCATACAGTATTATTTAAGTCACATTTTTTTCTCTCAAAAAGTCGGTCGATTAATGAGAGGCAAGATTCACAAGAACGTCTGATGCGCAGGGGCACCGTAGTATATCACACAAAACTGGACGCAGGTGAAGGTAATCGGGGGGGAGAGGGGATTTGCGAGACGCATCACGACATGCGGGCGGGGCGGCAGCCCGAAAGGGAACGCAGCGACGTTTATGGTGGCGAGGCCAACACATGTTGCTTGACAAGCTTGACCACTCGGGGAGGCAGAGCACGAGGCGTGCGAGTGTGTGTGGTGGCGCCGGTAGGCCTCCTATGCGACCCGGAGGGAGAGAGACGGTCATGATCGTGAACTGAAACGGAAAGAGGTACTAGTACCTCGAGTCGCCAAGAACGTCATGATAACTTGGGATGGCAGAACTGGCGATGTATTAGACTTACGTACCTGTCGTTGCACCTCCAGGACTTTTCCGGTAGTGAACGGTGCTGCTGCGCCCGCAATACCAATCTTCCCAGACGATTTTCAAGTTTCCAGCTAGCAACAGACTCTCCTCTGAGCGCGGGGCGCTCGGGCAGGAGTTTCAAGTTGCTGTGGTGGGAGTGGGAGCGCGTTTCGAAGCCAAACGAACTATAGCCCTCCGAGTCTCCGCTTTTCAAATCAAAGGTTTTCCAGAAAAGTCTTCCAGCCGAAATGGTCTGAGCGTGCAGGCCGCGGACGAGGCAGCAAATCAAATCAAAATCGCCGCATCACGTGCCGTTGCTAGTTTCGTTTATGGCATGGGGGCGGGCACTGGCATGACCACATAATACCGTACTATCACGAATTGGGAGTTGCAAAATTTTTAGCAAATCGATGATTATAACACATCGGCTTCACCTTTCTTTAATCGGACCAGAGGGATTAGTAGACTAGGACCTCAGCTAAATGCCTATAATGTCAGTTTCTTGATGGGATGTTGTGGAATCCTCTCGGAAGGAAGCCGGATGACCACATGCCAAAATCAAGGAGTTGCAAAATTTTTGTCACGGTGTGTCACGTAGCCGGTTTCATCTCCGCTTCGGCACCGTGAGAAAGGCCACGAATTGGGAATTCAACAAAACGTGTCGCGTCGCATTGCGGAGAAGCGGACTTCGAATTCCCATCAAGTGGAATCACAGAAAGTCACGCAAAACCAATGTTAACCTTCGATACTCGTTCCAGCTGCACGAGTCATCTGGAAAATTTTTATATCCTTTCTTTATAGTGTATTACTCATGTATCCAAGAGCTTGAGCCAAAAGGTTCACTAGAAATTAAAACCGAGGACATTCTTTCCAGAATGTACAGATTTCTGCTCAATGACCAGGCAATCGCAAGCCAACGGCGTGCTCTATTCTCAAGCAGCTTAAGATCCAAATAATATCACCATTAAGGTATTTGGTTCACAAAATGATCAGGTGCAGAGGTGCATCGATCTCTTAAAAAAGTGCATTTTGCAACTCCTTCTCATTTTGCAACCCGAAACACGTGATAGTATACTGTATGTCGTTGAATGACTTGGGCTGTAACCGCTTCAACAATGGTCTTAGACGATGCACTTTATCCTCAAGATACTTCCGATGAACACTTGGCCTGGACGCTTCAGGCTATGGAAATGGTGTGCACCCACATTGCTCATATACAGGCTGAGGAAGCCTTAGCTGCCGGTGAGGTGCTTGTTGGCTGCATCTTTGTACGCGACAGTAAGGCAATTTCCAGGGCACGTAATCGCACCAACGAACTCCGAAATGTATCCTTGCCCCTCCCTCCGGACATCCCACTCGATGTTGCCCGATTACGATGTAGGCTACCTGCCACGCCGAGCTCGAGGCCATTGACGCTATCCTTGCCAACCCTGACCTGACGCCTCCTGGTTTACTCACCAGCGGAGGATACCCCCTCGCCAACACTACGCTTTACGTCACCGTCGAGCCTTGCATCATGCGCCTCCGCACTTCGTCAAAATGGGTATCGAGCGAGTATTTTACGGTTGCGCAAACGAGCGATTTGGGCGCTGTGGGAGCGTTCTTGGGGTCAACAGGAAGTGCGTCCTTTAGGGGTGCGACAGCTTCTCTTTAGATGACAGTTGGGGCCGTCTTTAGCATCCAAGACACCCGTCATTTGACGCAACAGATGGGCTTTGCCGTGAAGAAGCGATCATAATCCTGAGACGATTCTACGTTACTGAGAACACGAATGGTATGCGTACTGAGGTCATTACATCTACGAGCTTAGAACCAATGGCAGCTCCAATGCCGAGGTCAAAAACTAACCACGTGCTCAAGACCGACATTCCCTCTCGTGAACCAACGCCACGACACAAATAAACGAGTAGACTCTGCGGCATCTGTAGATGCCCTCGGACTAGATGGAATTGCGGAGCTCTCTACATTTTTGTTTTCTTCTCGGAATCTGCATGCCATTTCAGCCCCATGGTTTGTGCGGCGAAGCTCCACTTGTCAGCTGCCTCTTTAATTCTGCGAACTAATTCTGAGCGTCCACCCAATTAACCTGATAGGCACTCACTTGAGCTCCGTTGACTTGCCTGCGCCATGTCCAGCCTTCATTTCAAGTCTCAGAAGCAGAGGATGAGGATTGCCACTAGCGACATGCTGCAGTGTCGCTGCAAGCTTGAAGGAATGCATGGGGACAACACGATCGTCATCTATCACCAATTGAATAGTTAATCCGATATGACCCCCGTTAGATTGAGAAAGTCGCGCACGATCAGCTGTGAGAAGTAGCGTTGGGGGAAGTATTTTATTGGCTGGCACATTGTGAATTGGCGAGATCGGATAGATAAAGTCAAAATCGTGGGGATCATGAGGGTTGCCGTAATCAGAAGTCCATGCGTGTCCAATAGTAAAATCGGCGAACTATAATGAGAAGGGCACTGAATGCATTGTATAGGAAGTGGGATGGGAGTGGCAGCCGCACCTTGAGAAGGTCATGAACCCCAACCCCAGCTATGGCGGCTCCGAAAAGGCCCTCAGGCGCACGATTCATGCAGGCTGAAACAAGCAGGCCTATTGGGACACAACAATCGCTTGTGAGCCATGTTTTGAGGATGAGGTTAGTGGATAGGGACAACTTACCGCCATTTGAGCCACCGTTGATGGCAATTTTCCCCCTCCCAGCATACTTATTCTCGATCAACCACTCTCTGGGATTGCAAGATCACGTTTAGTAAGACACGGAGCGTTGAGATTGACTCACGAGGCGGCGATGAAGTCGTCGAAACAGTTTATCTTTCTCAAATCATGTTTCACAACTGTCATTCTTTACAGAACACCTCAACGCACCTTGCGCTCGCGTGTGCCCGCGAGATGCCATTCTTCGCCGAATTCGCCACCACCGCGAATGTTTGGTACAGCAAGCACAAAACCATATGCACGCATGGCCGTGAGGATGGATGGACTAAAGAAAGGCCCAATTGATTTGGAAAACCCGCCGTAACCTTCCGGCTCAGTAGGTATTATCGCTCGGGGGGTTTAGAATTCTAAACCCACCGTACTGGATGGCAGGTGCCGTGCCGTCGAGAGGGGTGTCCCTGTGACGAACCACAAACATGGGAATCTTAGTACCGTCTTTGCTCTGATACCATATCTGGTCCGTAAGAAACCCGCCACCTCCCGCGAGGCCGCCTACTTTCGTCTCGCACCAGACCTTCCATGTTCCGTCCGCTTTTCCTCCGCTTGGCTCCGTAAAGTCATAACGAGCAGCGACACCGGGCGTGTCGAAGCCTGTCAGCCATGCAAAGAAAAATTGTTGTTTGCGCCGCCCATAGATGTCGAAGGTGCCGACATGGTCTGCGGCAAGGCGTTTCAGTTGTCTGCCGCTGCTAAGATCGTGGATGTAGAGTTCATCCTTGACATTGCGCTTGTAGATGATAACCAGTCGATCGTGACCTAAGAGTGACGCGTCCTCCAGATGTGCGTCTTTGTCTTCGGGAATGAGGTCCTCGCAGAAATCCTTGATATATACAGGACCCGACTCCGAAGCAGTACGGAATGCTTCGACATCCACCGTGATGACCTTGTATTGAGGCGCCTCAATATTAGTATAGATGTAAAACTTCGTTCCGTCATTTCCGATACTTTTGTAGTATGAGCAGCGAGTGAACCGAACATATTAGATGACCTACACACTATATTTGGCCTCAAAGTCGTCCACGAGCTTGATCCACTGTAAGTTTGGCCCTATCGGCTCCTTTCCAAGGTCTGCAAGCCAAAGAAGCTTTTTCTAACCCACATCATCAAGAGGATCATGAAAAGGAGAGCGAAGCATACTCGCGACGTATCCCGGGAAATTGATAGCTCGAGCCACTGCCCATCTACCGAGATCTGAACGACCCACCTCCATTCTGGCTGATCAGGATTCTTCATCACCAGTACGTCCTCGGCTGTGTCAAGTTACAGAACACGTGAAGTGCATATGATACAAGGGGGCATACATTGATCAGTCCCAATTCTATGATAAAGAAGCTCGGCGTCCTTGTCAGGCCCTGCCTTCGGACTAGCTGTATCCGGCTCAGTTGGCGAGCGATCGGGAAACCTCTACGAAAGTTCATTGATTTAGAGTGAATTCATATAAAAGAGAAAACAAACCTGATAGAAAAACCCTTTGTGATCGTGCGTCCAAGCGATGGAAGAGAATTTCACAAATCGAAGTTCATCAGCGAGGCGCTGGTCATTCTCCGCATCCTTAAGTGGATGTCCCGTGGAGCGAATGTAGATATTTGTGTGATCGGTTCCCTGTGAAAATGACATTGGATTGTATCATGTCTGCAAATAAGCGAGTCGGACGTACGGAGCGGGACAGCGCATATGCAAACCATTTGCCGTCGCGTGAAAAAGAGGAAGACCTCAGAGAGATGGATCCGTCACTTGAAAGCACATTTGGCTAAGATGTGTAAGTGGGGTGGAGGTAAATTTGGCACAAATATCCGACGTACATCGAAGAATACTTCACTATCAGGACCAGAAACAGAATTAGGAAGCGCTGAATCTTTTGAGCGATAATATACTACTAAGGAAATCAGCTAGAAGCAATCAACGAGGAGAAGAACTCAGACCCGATTGCGCCTGTAGTCCACTATTGTACGACCAATACCATCTACCATCGTCGCGCAGTGAAGGAGGACCGAACTGCGGTAAAATGCTATACGGCCATCTCTCCACATATCCACAGAACAAAAGGCGCTTACTTTCTCGTAGTCAGTGCTAGCCCTGATTTTCTCTTCCAACTTGGGGCGATCTGGAAAGGCGTCTAAGAAATCTCGTGCAAGAGCTTCTTGAGCAACAAGCCATCTTTCTTTTTCCTCTCCATCCTTTTCAAGCCAAGCATATGGATCCGGAACCTTCACTTCGCCGTTGGTCGCACTCTGATATAAATCAACGTGATCGGAGCGGCGAGTAGGGGGGTAACAATGCGGTGTCCATGAGGATGGAATGATTTGCATTTTTCTAGGTCTGTGAGAAAGGGAAGACAGATAGGAAATGCGTCCAGACAGCGTCGACAACCGTATATAAGCACGCGTGTGTAGCAGAACACGCGGGGACAGGCTAACATTATTAGTATTAGTATTATCAGATTATCAGATCTCTGGTGCTGTCACAAATGAGGTTAGCAGCGTGATGTATTTGATATGAGTGGGAAGCCAGGACTCTGGTGTGGGAGAGTACAGTAGGAGAATTCTGAGTGGAAGGAGATATACTACCCCTTTCCTGGGGTTTCATCAGGAAAATGTGTATTTACTTTTTCTCCTTTTTCTACTTAGATGAGCAAATAAGTAAAATAAGTAATTTTTTCCCTTATTTTTACCTGCACTCGACTATGTATAAGTAAAATAAGGTAGAGTATCAAGTAAAATAAAACAATTAAGGAAATAAAGTACATAAAAACACCCAGGTTACGAGTGGGCATCCAGGCGATCGTCTTCCAAAACGACGCCAAAGGGTTCGCCGGCAACTACAGTAGTACTCCAGTTAGCGAATAAAGCAGTTTGGGGCATCCGGGCATACGTTTTATTTCGTCCAACTAGCATAGTGGGTGGTGTGGGAACGTTGCGATTTTAACAGCAAAAGAGCTTGCCAGATCTGGGAACAATGACACACTGATCGAGATCGTCTGATCTCACTTAACGACACGACGCGTGCCTAGCTTCAATCACATTGATACCCGACATAAGTATTCTGGAAATAAAAAGCCTCGTGGTGAACGTCGGATTCCAGCACACACTTACAGGCGCGTACAAGTACAACTACTAAATACATGATTTTTTTTTTCAGAAATCGAGGCAATTCGAGTTGAATCATCTGCTTTGAGGCGCATCAAAGAGAATGCTTAACAACACCTTTCCCCGAGGCTGACTTGCACAGATTTAACGTTAGTGTAGCTAAAAGAATCAAGTGTCAGCGTCCTACAGCAGGGCAGTATTCGCCTGCAAAGTAAGATAAACAACACACCTATCCAGAGCGTACTGGCCACACTCGCGTCCAATACCGGACTGCTTGTTTCCTCCGAATGGCACGTTCGGATGCACAGAATTCGCGCAGTTGATCCACACCGTGCCCACGTTCAGCTTATTCGCGAACTGAATGGCGCGTGTCATGTCCTTCGTGAACAACGCAGCTGCGAGGCCAGACTGGGTGTCGTTCGCCTGCTTCAGGGCATCCTCCTCGTCATCAAACTTGATGATGACGGCGACAGGCCCTAAAATCTCCTCCTTGACGATTTTCATGTCGGGGCGCGTACCGGTGAAGATAGTTGGCTGGACCCAGTAGCCCTCTGTACCGTGTCGCTTGCCACCAAAGTGAATAATCGCACCTTGGCGCTTCCCTGAGTCGATGTACTGCATGATGCGCTGCAAATACGTTTAATCACTACGAATGTCAGAACGCAGAAAGACATAGAGGCCCACGTCAAACTGGGTCTTTGAAACTTGAGGGCCCTGGTAAGACCCCTCTGCAAAGGGGTCGTCGAGCTTGAGAGACTTGGCCTTCTCGGTGAAGCGGTTGAGGAACTCCTCATAGATGCCTGACTGGACAAAGATACGCGAGCTAGCGCAGCAGCTCTGCCCGTGGTTCCAGCTAAAGCATGCTAACGCATGAACAAAGGGCGATCTGTGGCACAATGGGAGTTCGTATCAGCACGCACAAGATACCATGAGAGGACCAGTCAACGGCGAGGTCGAGATTTGCATCGTTCAAAACGATATTGGGCGACTTTCCGCCCAACTCAAGCGTGACGTTTTTCATGTTAGATTTGGCCGCAGCCTCCATGACCTTACGTCCGACGAGGTTAGAGCCCGTGAACGCCACCTTATCGATGTCGTTGTGCCCCGAAATGGCCGCGCCAACAGTCTCGCCATACCCGGTGACAACATTCACGACGCCGGGCGGGAAGCCGGCGGTATTGATGAGCGAGCACATGCGGAGCGCAGTCAGGGGTGTAAGCTCCGAGGGCTTGAGCACCACGCAGTTACCTGTAGCGAGGGCGGGGCCGAGCTTCCAAGCCATCAACGCGACTGTCCAGCGGCAACACAGTAAGTACAATCAACAGGCTCGCTCGCTCAGCTATACGAGTCGGAAAGACATGCACGTACGCGGAAAGTTCCAGGTAATGATCTGCCCAACGACGCCAAATGGCTCGTGGCGAGTGTAGGTCAGCTTGTTTTCGTGGGTCTCAATCACCTGTCCGTGTATCTTGTCCGCCCAGCCAGCATAGTACCGGATTGTGCCGATAGCCACGGGGAGGTCTGCATCCTTGGCAGTTTTAAAGGTTTTGCCATTATTGAGCGCCTCCAGTGCAGCCAATTCGTCGGAGTGCTGCTGCATGAGATCCGCGAGTTTGTTGAGGAGTATTCCACGTTCGGAACCGGGAACCTTGAGACCCCATGATTTTTCGAATGCGGCCCTAGCGACCTTGACGGCGCGGTCAACGTCTTGGGCTGTGCCCTCCGCGATAGACGTGGTGACCTTTCCGTTCGCTGTATGGACACCGTCAGAACGCACGTATTATACTATTGTGGTTCTGCAAGCTCACTGGGGTTTATTATGCTATATAGGATGAGAATGAGCAAAGAGGAGCATCTTAATGCAGGCCCAGAAATGTGTGCTTACTCAATGGTGGTCTTGTTGGACCCGGCAGA
>QFDX01006589.1:0-27572 GCA_003315875.1 Lactifluus piperatus | reverse complement strand
TTGGTATTTGTTAACGGCCTCCTCCAAAAGTGACCGTAATGAAGAGGATTCACAAGAGGTGCTCATATCATGAGTCAAAGAAATACGGTCAGAAAAGGAAAAGGCAGTCAGCCATGAGGACATGGAAGTGCGGTGGAAGGCTATTATCGCGGCTCAGCGTGGGGGCCACTGGGGGGAATTGCACGCCTCGTCTATCCAACAGTTGGGCCGTTTTTGGAATTGTCATTTGTCACGGGACACGGGACACGGGTAGGCTCATTTGCGGACCGGACCGAATTTGTCAGACGTCCGGTCTTGACACTCAGAATCGCTTTAAATTTGGCATGCGCCCAGTTTTCGTCACAACAATATTTGGTCAGCTCAAAGCCGCCTTCACTAAAGGGCTGCACAAATTGGCCATTAATGTAGGCAGCTCTACGATCTCGCTCGAGATCTCACTTCTGCCAGGAGCATAAAGTTTTCATCACGGTAATCCTCCTTCCCACACTCCCCACTCAAAGTGTATTGGAATTACATGCCTGTTGCTAAAGACGTGGATCTAGTGAGGCGAAGGAGGTCGAAGAGGGCTTCAAGGAGAGAAAAATCACCCAGTCCGACCAGTAAAAGAAGAAGATAGACTCTGGAAAGATGCTAAGTGCGGCAGACTTGGATAGGAGTACAAACGAATGGGATAGAAGCAAGCCTACAAGTGTTTGATGAGAACGGAAGCACCACAGAATTGACAGCCGGTAGAGTGTGACTTGTGAGTCTCTCAAGTCACTGCTGGCAGTCCCCAATAACTCCCTGTCATGGCACAGTTTAACTCACCCAACTTTTTGTACCAGCTCTGTGTTGTTACGCTTCAAGACAGTTCAGAGGATTTAGTACGCATACCTGGCCCTGCTCACTACACAGCATAATGACTACGCATGCTGTGTACGTTCCTCCCCATACTCGTTTCTGTAATGACTCTGAATCGCTGACCTGTGACACAGCAGTCCCCGAGAAAGTGAAGTCGTTCCGCATTCGCAATCATGGCACTATGTGTGGGTTAGTGTGACAAGACTATGGCGGCAGCATGGACTGTGGAGAGAAGGCGCTCGAGAAAGACAAAGGACATATGTGACGAAACCTCTGTAAGGACAAAAACAACGCCGTTGTAGCGCGTATCGGCACGTGTGTGTGTTCTTGAGATCAGAGAAAGGGAGGGACAGAGGAGACAAAAATGAGGGATCACGCGAGTCGTTTCAGGTGTCACATTCTATCACTAGTCGAGTGGTCGAGTGCTTATATTCATCTTATATCTTTCTGGCCTAAGTACATCTCGAGGCGCCTAGAAGGGAGCTAAAGGAACACCAAAGTAAGTATTTATAGAGAATTAGCATAGATCAAATGATGGCATGGTGGCTTCGTATAGAACGGCCTTTAACGTCCTAGTGAGCTTTGAAGAGTCCAGACTGCCGTCAACAAGACAATAGGAATCCATGTGGGGTCTAGCGGAGGCATGCACGACCTTGAGGAGGGATCGTCGTAGTCTGAAACCGGATCGGAAGTCGTGGGCACTCCGACGCGTCGTTCCGTTCCGTTCCAAGCCCAACTCGTGGGCCGACCTTACACCGTCGAAGTGAGCCCATAAAATTAGGTGGAAACCAAGCGCCAGCATTAGGCTTGGTATGTTATAGACAAATTGATGGAAAATAATGTGAGTGACCATGACAAAGTGCAGGCAAAAGGTGAGGATTCATGGGGTATGGGGAGCAGATATAGGGCAGACTCAGGAATAGGCCGGGGAATGGGCAGAAGTGGAGGAAAGTGGGGGTGACAGGACAGGATAAAGTGTCTGAGCGGAAGACCGGCACAGGTAAGATGAGGAATATGATGACGCAAGCAAAGCGCGTACCCAGAAGGGTTCAGGAAGCCGAATGTCTCCACCAACATGCCAAGGGGATGGCTACTTGAGAAAGCTGATGATGCCTTCCGGAATAAGGCCTTTAATAAGGAGGTAGCACATTGTAGCGCGTGCGTATCAGTCAGAGAAGATCAGATATAAGACAAAAGTGATAGAGGGTGGCCCACCGGGGTCCCAAGTCTTCATCTCTCGATACAGACAGTCTCGTTGTCTTGTTTCCATGTCACAAGGCGTTCTCGCTGTGTGTTGTTGTGAGTCGGTGTGGGATTTCTGTCTTTCCAAGCCTAATTACATCCTAAGTAAGTATCGTCAAATCTCCCAACCTGTAAGTAGAACGTCAAAGGAACATACGGTCCTGTACGGGGAGGTGCCAGTGCATCGCCGGTCTTGCTAGTGCGATGGTGGAGAGAAAGTGCTGGAGAAAATAGAGTCGATAAGGAGGAAATAAGGACCGGAGGCAGTAAGGAAGGTTGGAGGATCAATACTAGTAGGCAGTGAAAATGAGGGAAGAGGGCTCTGGACTCCGACAGATCGATGATCCCCGGCGTTATGAAAAACCGAAACCGACCGAAGCTGGACCCGTCAGGCCACGTCAGGCTGCAGCTTTTTTTTTTCTTCTTTTATGCCAGTTAGGCGCGTTGCCATGTGCCCTCCCACTACAGTACAGTATCCACTGAAAGCCGTCTATCTATATTCCATATGTCCTAGCAGCTATGGAGCCACGCCCGATCTCGCCCCTCGACATCCTCTCGCTGGCTATCTGGCGCACACAAGCTGCTGCTGCTATGGTTATCCCTCATCGCCTCGGAGTAATTCAAGTTCCTGCCGGTACTGTGCTGGCACTTTACTCCTTCCTGCCGCCCCATGCCGCCTTCGCTGCTTCAGCGGTGTGGCTCGTCATGAGTATCACAGCTGCGTGTTCTATCCACGTCACTACTGCCGCATAGCCCATCGCCACCGCCGCCACCTGGCCCGCTTGGCCCACCTCCTCTCACCACTGTTACTCCTCTGGTCCGCCCTTCCCTCCCTTTGGCCCACCTCTCTTGCCGCTGTTTGGCGTCCCATGTCCCCTCAATCCCTGCCACTCTCTGCCACTGCGTGGCCTGCCCACCCTTCACACTCTGTCGCCCGCGTGATCCTCCCAGTCTTTCTCTCTCCCGCTGTCTCGCCTATCCGCCCTTCACCATGCCCTGCCACCGCGTGCCCCTGCCTCTCACCACGCTTTGCTGTAGCCTGCCCCCGCCTCACTCTCCAAATCTGCTGCAACATGGCCCGCCTCCTCTGGATACCGGGGCCGCCACCTGAATTTCAGAATGTTTATACCAAAGTTTGAGATTCAGAACACAGTACCATTGCTGACAATCTGAATTGGTGGACCGCCTGACTCCGGTCACTTTTTCTTTGCGATCTCCGGACCGTCTTTCCACATGGTACTTTCGAGCACTTACGCAAGGATGAGCTGTCCTTGGGCTCTCTGGGTTACCCACCCATTGCCACACCCTGCCACCGCGTGCCACTGCCTCTTCACCATATTTAATGCCGCTTCCCCCCCGACCTCTCTCGCCAGGCTCTACCTCCACATGGCTCACCTCCCACAGCCTCTTTAGCCATCACGGGCCCGCCACGCTTGGAGCTGTTGCTGCCAGCAATGTGCTTCCCTCACCACACCTTGCTGCCACATGGTCCACAATCCTCAGTTGCTGTTGTTGCAACAAGGCACCGCTAATAGTAGTCTCTCTATGAACAGAAGCCATGGCCTATGACAGGCCAAGGGGAAGCCAAGCCCTGGTTGACGGCTTTGGCATCGCCTGGCGTTTGAGAAAGCTAAAGTACTGCTAAAGTTGTCTTATGCCAGGCCAAGGCTGTGGCTTCCAAGCCAAGTCAGGGCCGGAACACCACTAGCCAGCGTATGGGCTTACCTTAGTACACTTAGTACAATATGAGCACAGTTATGGTTCTGTAAAGTTTAATAGATTATCCACAGAGTTGAGTAACTACTGGGTGTCAATGTGTGTGCTCTGTGGTATTAAAAACTTTTGAAGGGGGTGCCCAACGTGTAAAATTGTTTATAATATAGAAAACTTTGGATCGCAAAGCTGCAGGTCAGCAACTCCATGTGGGAATGCCCATCCACACCAGCTCGGAGTTCGTTGATATGAGGGGTCAAAAGATTTTAAAAGATATTCTCATCGCAATTCACCTAGCTATTGTGAATTGATGTCCTATTTGTTATTTGTCGCTTTCACGTGATTTGGCGGCTGTGCAAAAACGTTTCTAAAAATGGACGTCTACATTGATCTCCTTGTAACTCCCCTAAAACTTAATGAAAATGCTTGGTCTCAATGGAATCTGACTCAGAAAGACCGTTGGTACAATTGTGAATGTGACCAAGAACATCTTGTTTAGTTTTTGAAAACTCTGTTTTACCCATCCTCGTTCTGGCTATTACCAACTACCTACCGGGTCTGGCTGCTGATTGTGCATGCTTGGTGACCTCCTGGAGTGTCGGATGAAGATAGTCAGATGAAGATATGTAATGTGGTTGGGACCTGGTAAGTCTTGGACTGTGCACCGTACTGTATACACTTGTCGTGTGCCGCCTCCCCCACTGTCCGCATCTACTCTTCCTCCTCGTGGGGCTGATCTCTTGCAAATGGAAAATGAGCAATATATGGTTCCCCGTCCCAGTTACCCTGTTTTTGCGCAGGGTAGTCAACTTCCTATCCACCATCTTTATCACTCATCACTAACTCTTGCCATTGCAATCATCCGACCAGAACACACCTGAATTTGAGCCCCAATGGGCCAGCAAAGTTATGAAGAGGAGTGGCCAACAAGACTTTATACTGTATGCACCATGGAGAACGATCATGGAGAACGGCTGGGATGGTATTCTACAAGGTGAGTACGCGTTGATTGGTGAGGCTGGTTCATCAGTCCTTTTTTTTTCTCCTCAGCATCGGACATGCTCTCAATATCCCAGTTTCGCTGGTCTACACATCTTTCACTCTTCGAATCCACGAATGACAGCACAAAAATGGAGAACCGCCAGTATTCGGCTCCCGATCCTTGCCTGTCTTTGCCAGAGCCTCGAAGGCCAACGGAACGCGGGAGGGACAGCCGTGATACATTGGATGAGATCCATCGGCTGATGCAGGACCCAGTACTATACGACCCTCTCGGCGCGCCGTGCTACCCTATCGTCCTTTTCCATGGTGTGTGCCTCGCTTCCGCCGCTTTGGTGATGAAAACAAATGGGTTTGATAAAACCAGGGTTGTACGGCTTTGATGTTCGTGGACCATCGTCATTTCCAAGCCTGCGGATGCACTACTGGTCGAGCATGCTCAACATCCTTCGCAAGACGGTTGGCGCAGACGTCATCATTACGGCCGTGCCAGGTACAGGCTCTATCGCATTGCGCGCAGAACAGCTTGACCGATTCCTACAAGTCAAAGCTCCTGGGCGTGGAATCAACTTTTTAACTCATTCGATGGGCGGACTTGACTGTCGTCATCTAATCACGCATCTTAAGCCTGTGGAGTACTCGCCACTGTTGCTTACAACCTCCCGCACCTCAGTTTCCTCTCGCACTTCATTCTCGACGCCAACCCTTGGCCTAGGAACGAATCAAGCCCTGCGTGCGCGATATGATACAATCTTCATAGCCAACATGCGTACGATGATGTAAACCAAACGAGAAAAGGCCCAGGAGACGTCGTCGACGCCTCTTGGGCCACTGGTAAGTCCTTTTTTCTTCTTTGCTCGTTTCAATTTCTTCTAATAGTTTTTCAGTTACAGAGCCGCTCTCTCCAACGACAGGCAAGGCTTGAGCTAGCAACCCCCCTTCTGCCATGCGAGCACTGGCTCACAGTGGTGGTGGTGGGTGCTACTGGGCCACGACCTCGGGTGTGAAGAGCACGCAAACGTGAGTGCGGGGCTGACTACCAGCGACATACCAGGCCACAACCAACGTCACAACACCCCCAACAGCCCATTCAAACGGGGTCTTGACGACTGGAGGGCACACTCTGCGCCTCCAAAAGACTCGCCGCTCCCGCACCCCTCCTCTGTTCCTCTTTCATCTCTTCCATCTGTCTCTGGCTACTACTTCTGGTTCTTCTGTTCCAAGCCACCTTCCTCTTTCTCAAAACTTGAAGGTCCCAAAAGTGTCAAGACCCTCAGCGACCACCACTGCAGCACATGGCCCTGCATCGGCCTCTAGTGGCCATTCACCAATCAGAACGCCAGCTGGCGTGGGCTGTCAATTGATACGGAAACGAGTGCTTATTCCATCTCTGCGTTCGTGCCCCCACCTGAGCCTGGGTCTGATGCGAGATTGGATGGGCATCTGTGTGCAAGCTATGGCTCAAATCCAGACTCGAACCGCAGCGCCTGCGGGATGTCTGGTACGCCATGTTTCCCTCCCTCTTTATTGCTTCCTTTTCCTGAACTTTCGTTGAAAGTTCTGCAAAGGACTTATTCATCTTGAAGTACTCATCAATTTGTCGCACTTCGGAGTGTTCTATGGTTTGTCATTTCTCGATTGTCGCTACCTATATGGACTGAAATCATCAACCAGTTCCTCAATAGTGAAAGAAGTCATGGACCTTGGTGAGTCAGGACAAGTGTCGATGGCATATTTTCATTTTTATTTTTGAGATGAAGTGAACTCGCGACAACTGGCTTCACTCACTCCTTTTCCGACCTTCCACTCAATCTGATCATCATTACAACGTACTTTCTCATCTTCATTCTGCACATGGACATGGCCGACAAAAGCCTAGTGGCACACCAGTAAGATCAGCCTACATGACACAGGTGACCTAGGTGCAGCAGGGCATGGCCCACGCTTCCTAGCAATTTCGGAGAAGCTAAACAAAAACCCAACTGTGCTGCTAGAGGCACTCACCAGGCTTCACATAAGCGTGCATTGTGTAGTCTGCCTCATTGTCATCCATCTTTACGTCTCTAGACAACTGTCAAGTTGGTGGAGCAAAAGGCAAACGGCAAAGGCAAACACTGAGAATTGCGGCCCCTTTTGTGATCCATTCACTGCATTGCTTTGCTATATTCATGCTCTTTGTTTTTCTTTTTGTATATGGTAGTGCTACTACGCTTATATGAGATGGCTGTGTGGTAAAACGGATCCACTTCATTACCTGCATAACCTAAAACCGCTGTCCCTGGTTTTACTCTGAATGTTCCTTTTTGGATACATCTCCGTTGCGATCACATTCCACAGTGCGATCAAGGCCACTTGTTTGGCATTGCTCGCAAACCAAAGCGCCCTAATAAGCTTGAACCCAACGTGAATATAGCATCCCATTGCAAGAAGATGTGCATGGCTAATCGAAGGATTATCATCGCAGCCTCGCAGGGTCTGGGAGGATAGAAAAAAGCAGGTTTTCAGAAACTGTAAAAGACACTCTCGGTCACATTTATAATTGTACCGACAGTTTTTCCGAGTCAGGTTCCATTGAGACCGAGCATTTTCATTGAGTTTTAGGGGAGCTACAAGGAGATCAATGTAGACGTCCATTTTTAGAAACGATTTTGCACAGCCGCCAAATCACGTGAAAGCGACAAATAATTGTTATCATACAAGTTCACCAGTAAACGGTCCACCGTTTCGCAAACTTCTGAGTCCGCTCTGCTACAAACAGATCCAAGATATACACGAGATACACTGCTATTAGTAGGATACCACAAATGACTTAAATTCATACTCGATACTCTAACGAACAACGAAATCTCAGCCACTCGATCCCTCTCATCGTAAGTCCATATGGAGCACAATTACAGTTACATTTGATCCGGTACACACTGGCTCCATGGCTGCACTTCATAACGGGCCCTCCTCTGTTCCGCGCCCCAACACCATTCATGTGACATCGCAGCGACTACCTTGGTTCGCAAGTTGTGCCAGATATCCATCATCATTGTCCGGGGAAGTTGCTTCGGCACCACGTTCAATAAGGAGCTGGGCAACGTGTAGATGGCCATGTAGCCAGGCCAGATAGAATGGGCTCGCATCGTTGTTGGTCAGGGAATTTGGGTCTGCACCACAATCAAGAAGGAGCCGAGCAACTTCCAGATGTCCGAATCTTGATGCGCGGTGCAAGGCAGTCCAATTCTCGGCGTCAAGGGCGTTTTCATTTGTGCCACGCTCGAGAAGGACCTGTACGACGTCTGCATGCCCTCCTTTCGCTGCCAAATGCAATGGAGTTCCACTACTATCATCAGGCGAATTAATATACAAAGTCTGCACAAGATGGTGCTGTGCAACTTACGCGTCAGTGGGTCCAATTTGGGATGCTGATGTGGACAGACTCGAGTCGCGATTCCCGTGGGCGTTTGTATCTGCATCGTGTTTGAGAAGGAGCTGAACTACTTCAAGATGCCCTCCTGCTGATGCGCCATGCAATGGAGTAAAATTAAAGCGGTCCCGGGAATTTGCATCTGAGCCATACTGGAGAAGGAGCTGAGCGACTTCAAGATGTCCTGATGCTGATGCACAATGCAACGCCGTTACGTTATCAATATTCTCGGCATTCGAATTTGCGCCGTGATAAAGTAGAAGTTGTGCAACATCCAGGTGCCCACGTTTCAATGCCGCATACATTGGAGCCCAGTTAAAATTGTTCTGGGAATTGATGTCCACTCCTCGATCTAGGTGTTGGACAACATCCTGGTGTCCATTTTCCGATGCAACCAACAACGCTGTGTCACCATTGTTGTCGCGAGCATTCGGGTCTGCGCCATGATCAAGAAGAAGCTGAGCAGTTTGTGAATGTCCCACTTTAGCTGATAGATGCAATGGAGTCCAGTCATATTTATTCCGGACATTTGCATCCGCTCCGCGATCAAGTAGAAGCTGTACAATATCTAGGTGTCCCGACTGCGACGCTGCATGTATTGGGGCCCAGTTAAAATTGTCTCGCGAATTCACGTCCACGCCTTGATCGAGAAGGAGTTGAACAACATCTCTGTGACCATAGAGCGCTGAGATCGACAAGACGTCGTCACCGTCGTTGTCGCGAGCATTCGGGTCCGCGCCGTGATCAAGAAGCAGCTGAGCAACTTGCAAATGTCCCGCTATAGCTGATAGATGCAATGGAGTGCAGTCATTTTTATTCCTGGAATTTGCATCCGCTCCGCGATCAAGTATAAGCTGTGCAATATCTAGGTGTCCCGACTGCGACGCTGCATGTATTGGGGTCCAGTTAGAATTGTCTCGCGAATTCACGTCCACGCCTTGATCGAGAAGGAGTTGAACAACATTCCGGTGACCATAGAGCGCTGCGATCGACAAGGCATCGTTACCGTCGTTGTTGCGAGCATTCGGGTCTGCGCCATGATCGAGAAGAAGCTGAGCAGTTTGTGAATGTCCCGCTTTAGCTGATAAATGCAATGGAGTCCAGTCATATTTATTTCGGACATTTGCATCCGCTCCGCAATCAAGTATAAGCTGTGCAATATCTAGGTGTCCCGAATGCGACGCTGCATGTATTGGGGTCCAGTTAGAATTGTCTTGTGAATTCACGTCCACGCCTTGATCGAGAAGGAGTTGAACAACATCTCGGTGACCATAGAGCGCTGCGATCGACAAGACATTGTCACCGCGGTTGCTGCGAGCATTCGGGTCTGCGCCATGATCGAGAAGGAGCTGAGCAGTTTGTGAATGTCCCTCTTTAGCTGATAAATGCAATGGAGTCCAGTCATATTTATTCCGGACATTTGCATCCGCTCCGCGATCAAGTAGAAGCTGTGCAATATCTAGGTGTCCCGACTGCGACGCTGCATGTATTGGGGCCCAGTTAGAATTGTCTCGCGAATTCATGTCCACACCTCGATCTAGAAGGAGTTGGACAACATCCCGGTGACCATAGAGCGCTGCGATCGACAAGACATTGTCACCGCGGTTGCTGCGAGCATTTGGGTCCGCGCCATGATCGAGAAGGAGCTGAGCAGTTTGTGAACGTCCCGCTTCAGCTGATAGATGCAATGGAGTCCAGTCATCTTTATTCCGGACATTTGCATCTGCTCCGCGATTAAGTAGAAGCTGTGCAATATCTAGGTATCCCGACTGCGACGCTGCATGTATTGGGGTCCAGTTAGAATTGTCTTGCGAATTCACGTCCACGCCTTGATCGAGAAGGAGTTGAACGACATACCGGTGACCATGGAGCGCTGCGATCGACAAGGCATCGTTACCGTCGTTGTTGCGAGCATTCGGGTCTGCGCCATGATCGAGAAGAAGCTGAGCAGTTTGTGAACGTCCCGCTTTAGCTGATGCATGCAATGGAGTCCAGTCATATTTATTCCGGACATTTGCATCCGCTCCGCGATCAAGTATAAGCTGTAAAATATCTAGGTGTCTCGACCGCGACGCTGCATGTATTGGGGTCCAGTTAGAATTGTTTCGCGAATTCACGTCCACGCCTTGATCGCAAAGGAGTTGAACAACATCCCGGTGACCATAGAGCGCTGCGATCGACAGGACATCGTTACCGTCGTTGTCGCGAGCACTCGGGTCTGCGCCATGATCGAGAAGAAGCTGAGCAGTTTGTGAACATCCCGCTTTAGCTGATAGATGCAATGGAGTGCAGTCATTTTTATTTCGGACAACTGCATCCGCTCCGCGATCAAGTAGAAGCTGTACAATATCTAGGTGTCTCGACCGCGATGCTGCATGTATTGGGGTACAGTTAGAATTGTTTCGCGAATTCACGTCCACGCCTTGATCGAGAAGGAGTTGAACGACATCCCGGTGACCATAGAGCGCTGCGATCGACAGGACATCGTTACCATCGTTGTCGCGAGCATTCGGGTCTGCGCCATGATCGAGAAGAAGCTGAGCAGTTTGTGAATGTCCCGCTTTAGCTGATAGATGCAATGGGGTCCAGTCATTTTTATTTCGGGCATTTGCATCTGCTCCGCGATCAAGTAGAAGCTTTGCAATATCCGGGTCTCCAAATTGCGATGCGGCATGTATTGGGGCCGTGTCTACGATGTTCGTGGAATTCACATTCGCGCCTCGATCGAGCAGAGCTTTGACAACATCAATATATCCATTTGATGCTGCAAGAAAGAGGGCAGTGTCATTGCTCTTTGTGCGAGCATCCGCCTCTGCGCCGCAATCGAGAAGAGCCTCAACGACTTTCAAATGTACTTCTTTTGATCCCTTAGACCATGGAGTTTCGCTATGGCGGACCTAACCTAAGCAACCAATCGAAGAGAGTGGATGACGTAACAACCCGTACCTGACTGCTTTATTTGATGCCAGATGCAAAGGAGTCCAATCCTCCTCGTCCCGCCCGTTCACTTCTGCACCGCGAATAATAAGAAGCTGAACAACTCCCAGGTGTCCTTCATGTGAGGCCAAGTGCAAAGCAGTCTTGCTATCACGGTCCCACGCATTTACATCTGCGCCACGTTCGAGAAGGAGCTGAGCAATCTCCGTATCTCCGTTTCTCGATGCTAGGTGGAGTGGTGTCACACCGCTCTTGTCATGCGCCCTGGCATCTGCATCACGCTCAAGAAGGACCTCAGCAATTTTCTGATATTGTCGTTTTTCGTTGCGATGTTTGGGCAACCTATCACTGTCCCGGCTTGAGCATCTGCAAGCCAATGGAGGATGATGGAAGAAATTCACCTGTACCCACACTCCAATGCCAAATGCAATGGAGTCTGGTCGCACATGCCGCGGGCACTGGCATCGGCACCACGATTTAGAAGTAAAACAACAACTTCCAGATGCTCCCATTGCGTAGCCAGATGCAAGGGTGTTTTGTCGACGTAGTCGCGGGCATTGACATCTGCGGCATGTTTGAGAAGGAGCTGAGAAATCTCCATATCTCCGTTTCTCGATGCTAGGTGTAGTGGCGTCACACCGCTCTCGTCATGCGCCCTGGCATCTGCATCACGCTCAAGAAGGACCTCAGCAATTTTCTGATATTGTCGTTTTTCGTTGCGATATTTGGGCAACCTATCACTGTCCCGGCTTGAGCATCTGCAAGCCAATTGAGGATGACCGAAGAAATTCACCTGTACCCACACTCCAATGCCAAATGCAATGGAGTCTGGTCGCTCATGTCACGGGCACTGGAATCTGCACCACGATTTAAAAGTAAAACAACAACTTCCAGATGCTCCCATTGCGTAGCCATATGCAAGGGAGTTGCGCCGTCCTCCTCGCTGGCATTCACATCTGCACCATGTTTGAGGAGGAGCGAGGTAATCACCACATCTCCAGTTTTTGATGCAAGGTGAATTGGAGTCAAGCTATACTTGTCCCGAGGACTGGCATCTGGGTCGGCGTGGAGAAGGTTCTCAGCAATTTCTAGATGTCCTCTTTCTGATGCCACGTGCAATGGTGTGGTCCCGTTTTTGTCGCAGCCATTCGCAGGAGCGCCGTGTTGAAGTAGAATTCGTGTAACTTCGGTGTGTCCCCACATGGAAGCTATGAATAATGGTGTGCGATTATCGGAGCGCCTCTGAGCCTGTACATTTTGTGCGTGTTCGGCAATCAGGAATTTTACAACCTCACACATGCCGTACCGTGCGGCAAAATGTAATGGTGTTCCAGGGGGCTGTGATAGATGTTCCGAACGTTTCCAGTTCAAACGGGCATCGGGATCCAAAGATAACCTTTCTGGGTTCAATAAAAGATCTGAATCAAACAACCAGGTCCAGACTCTGAAGTACGATGTGTTTGGGTTGAAAAGAAGTTTGATATTATCTTGTACAGCCGGCGATATATTGTTGAACTGAACATGGTCCACCCAGTGTTCCGCTGCATACTCGGCGAGAGGGGAGTCCCTAAGGCTATCCTCGCTGATATTCTCGTCGAGATGTAGCAGGGTGCCGAGACAGGCTTGCGCGACCATTGTGTGAGCAGGTATAGGAAGAACGCGGTATCGTAAAATCGTTTGCTTTCCTTCAGCAATGCGACTCGACACCAAGAATTCCTTGACGGAAAAATGGGAAAATTGAACAACTTCGGAATCATGTGCCTTGACGATGGAAATCAGACTTGAGCATGTAGAAAGCAGAGCCGCTGCTGGATCTTCTGCGCGCCAACCCTCGAGCGGCTTCGCAATTTGTCCAGCCTCGAAATCGAACACGAGAAACTCTGCAAGCTCTTGGACGCGAAATGGACGGGAAGCCACTGTGATACACTGGAATAGGCGGTGTGCATACTCCCAATTTGCCTCGACAATATCTTCCAAAGCCCGCTGATATGTCTCGTCGAGGGTCTTCGGCAATGTCTCTAGGGCGCGCCGGATACCTGGCGGGAGGCAGCGGCGAAGGTAGTCGAACTGACACGCCACCCATCGAAACCTATATCACATATGTGAGCGACCGTTCAGGCCCTTTGTAGGACCTAGTGACTTACATCCCATTTGCCTTTTCTGAGAGCGTTCCGATGACTAGCACCCCATCCTCCACTCTCCATCTTCCCATCTCAACGTTCGAGTTCACGACAGATCTGATGTACTCCTGGATGTCTTGCTTTTGTCCCTTCTCGTGGTGAAGGGACACAGGGTGGGGCTTCAAACAGTTAAGGACAGCTTCAATGTCCTTCTCAGGACGGCTAGTCACACAGACGCGTAGTTCCGGATGAGCAGAAGTGACAAGCTCCTTCACAAGTTTTAGGACATTTTCACGGGGGGAAGGCATTCCATAGGAGTTCGGAGATTCATCGAGAGCATCGACGACAATGTAAATTGGAAGTTGTTTATGGCAGTTGATCACGTCCTTTAGGCATCTTGTAAGTTCGAAGTCATTGGGTTGTTGCGAACCACGGCCATGTGTCGAATGGAAATTGGATAGAATGTCATAGTAAGAGTCGGACTGGTCGCAAAGCTGCCAGATGAATGAGGACAGTATGTCCCTACGCTCCTTCTTTTTCTCGTGTCTGAAGTCACAATAGAAAAACGCCAACAAAGCTGATCTTGACTTGCACATGAAGAGGATGTCCTCGATGATTGTAGAACTTGCCAATAACATGAGCTCCCGCTATAAAAGATATTTTATGCGCAGCGTACCAGAGGATGGTCTTCCCCGCACCAGCTACGAAATCGAGCTGTCAGCCAGACTGTAAAGCTGTAGTGGTGGGAGATACAAACGTTTTCCATGAACCCATAAAAGTCGTCCTGACGATTTCCATTCGGTGAAAGCCTCGCTTTGAGTGAACCATGCCGCAGTTCTCTTTTCGTAGGTTTCGCAAGCATTGTTATGATTTTCCCGAGGATCTGAAGGGGAGAGCCACTCTTGAAGAGCGTGCTTCAACTTCTCACCTGGAAGGCGGGCCTCAGCACTTCTAACGAGCAATTTTTAATTAACAAATAACCGACGTTTTCTCTTGTTCGCTTGGTCCGTCATTTCTTCCATCATCTCTGTACCCAGTTAGATATAGTACTCGCATCTTCCCCTAGTAAAAACGTACTTTGAATCTGCTGTACACTGTCATACGACGCCATACCCTCTAAGGGACAGACGTTCAGCACAAACTGTGTGATGAACAGTGTTACGAATCACTCACTATCCATGAACGACCTCATACTCTGCACAAGAAGATAGACGATCTCGAGTGTCTGCGCGGCTGTCGCCAAACCTTCGTCATGAGTGAGTCTATCTAACCTCTTCAACATCTCCTCAACGACATTCTCTCCCAACAACTTCATTCCAAATTTCTCTGCGTCGCATTTAGCTAACTCACCTCTCTGGAGGAATGGACTCACTCAGTCGCCCGTGCTTGCTCTCTCTAGTAGCTAGAGCAAGCGTGGACAGTAGTTCCACGATGATCTTAGTAACAACATTTTTCATGGCCGTTGTGAGGGAAACTGTCGTATAGATCTCAAGGCGTTGGACGAAATTATCGATGGACTCGAACAAGTCGAGGAGGGCATCATAACTTGCATCGACGTCTTTCACGGTCTGAAATACTAGATGTCAAGATATCACGGTCTCATGAGCCGAGGAAAATGCCTACGGTGAGGAGGATACCAATCGCAGAAAATAGTAACATTACAGGTGGGAATGACTATAATAGATGTATTTGATACGAGGAATACAGAAATGATAAGCGGGTTTAGACGTACGACTGAAGCGATACCGTGTCCTGCTTGGACAACTCCTGCGCCCAAGATATTGCGTGGGCCAGAGAAAACGGTATGTAGAACGTGGACAACGCGCTTGATAGAATCCTTTAACTTGGGGTGACGGTCTTGTCCTCGTGATTCACGGAAGGCCTTAACTCGCTCTTCAAGGAGTTTTGCGATAGACTCGACACCATGGCATGTTCTGAGTTGGATGGTGAATTGATCTTCGATAAGATTTGCCCCCGCCTTTCCTTCGTACTCCTTAACTGCTTCCTCCAAAAGTGACTGTAAATTAGAAGTTTCAGAAGACACACTCCTCGAAAGGATATCGATATCTCGAAAGGAGGTAGTTGGCTCTGAGGACATGACCACTGGCAGGGAGTTGCGGGGAAAGGTGCACTAGCTCGTATATTGGTATCGATAGTGGCGCGAATCCAAACACACACATACATCAGGCACAAATGTCATTTCCATGTCGGTGTAACTTACTTCAATAGCAGTGCTACTATTTGGAAGGTGGACCCAAATTGTGGGACGGCCTGACATAAGCTGGCTGAGACGCTAGATCTAGACTCGGCCCGGCTGGGACCGATTCCTGCCCACTGACGCGAGAACTGGGATTAAAGTTTATTCATTTTTTCAATGATAATATGCCTTTATAAACTGTTCAGACCATTTATATTTACACTTTCCGTTTAAATGAAATATCTCTGTAAACGTAAAGTAAGTAGTTGAAGCTTTATTTCTGCGCCGTGCCTGTGAACGAATGAGACCAAATTGTAAAGTACCCCATCATGACGCGTCGGGCACCATCGGCACCTTCCGAATCCTTCCGCGGCATGCCACAAACTCGTGCATATGGACAAGGGGTTGGGTAGCGCCTTCAATGCGTCGAGCTGCATCTACGAGCCGCAATGGGACACACTGCTGTAACAACCGATTTGCTTCTGGACTTCTGGACGATTGTTTTGACAATGGGCGCGGCGATGTGGGCGGTCAAAGAGGGTGCGAAGAAGAGACAAGGTGTACAATATATATAGTCAGGGAAAGGAATGAGATAGGCACAGAGGAGATGTGGTGTGCGGCGAGGAAAACGGGAGCATCGCAGGGTGATCGGCACTGGTAGAGTATGCCTCGTGTCTATTCGTCCCGCGCAGTCCTCACGAAATGCACCCATAATTTTTATTTTACTCGTAGAAACCTTGTTACAAGTACAAGATATGGTTAATCGTTTTGCCCTAGTGTAAATGTAAATGATAGTTTCGATTTAATGGGTCTGGAAAGGACCACAGCGTATGATTATGAGAACGGAAAAGGATCTTAGTCCTTCGCATTTCCATCTGCTCTGTCATCAACTCACGCCAGCATTAAAATTAACGTTAAAACTCAGCAATGATGACTAATCTATATCTGGATCCGAAATCACAGACGTTACAGAGTTATATGGATGTTCTCTAATACTAGTAAGGCTGTTGTAGGTTTGAGCCAGTTCAAAGGGCTTTGGACAGTTCAGGGCTTCAAATCCGCACCCATGTTGTAGTGCGAAATAAACGGGGTGGGTGTAAGCGCACGCGTTTTTTTCTTGACCTATACGAGGGCGTTTGCAAAAGTGATCTCGGAACATACTAGTAGTACACAAACTATCGAGCACACTTCGAGCACTCTACATAGCGCTCTAGACAAATGCAATATCTCAAAATTAAAAATATAAGCTTGCTTTGCTTTGGATATGCCAGCTGGTCATAGCGTGCTTCGCTTTTCCCCTAACGAAGCGCTGATTACTCGCACATCCGTTCCGATGTAATCAGACCGGCGTCTTCACTTTGAGTCTGCCATGGCAAATCAAAACAATACCAAATTCGGCAAAATAGGTTGGCGTAATAGTAGTAATTCATCGGAGAGGTGTTGCGCCTCAACAGGTCCATGTCCATTTCCGTCAAATGTACGACCATGACTCATGGTCCGACCCGCTGAATAAATACCCGCATCTTCTGTCCTGACCTCCAGTGTGCTCAACCCACATAACAATTCGTATCATGTCTGGCTTTAGGAGATTCGCAATAGTAGGCGCCGGCAATGTCGGTGGCTTCATTGCCGAGGAACTACTGAAGCAGAGGGCCGCAGGAACCATTGAGGACATTACGATCGTAACACGCCCCGTGGGTGACTCCTCTTTTTCTCAATTCGCCCTTCGTTTTCAATCGGGGAACTAACCAGCTATGACTGACCTCACATGCGACTCAGGCCTCTCGTGACAAAGCGCAAAAGCAATCCTTCGCATCGCGTGGTGTCCGCGTCGCCACCGCAGAGTACACCGACGTGCCTGCACTCACTTCGGCACTCGCCGGCGCTCAAGTGGTCATCTCAACGATCAGATTGATGGCCATCGATGTGCAGGTAACGATCGCTCAGGCCGCGCAAGCCGCAGGGGCGAGCCTCTTTGTACCAAGCGAGTTTGGCGGACCAACAGATGCGCTACAAGGCCTGCTCGGTGCCAAGGGCGCGCTTCACGCCAAATTCCGTGAGGTCGGGCCCCCACTGCTGCTCGTGTATACTGGCCCGTTCGCAGATTACTCATGGGGACCGTGAGTTTCTTGTTTCCATCTCGGGTGTGGTTCGAACGATGGCTACGTACTGATTGACTACGCCTGGGTAATAGGACTATAAATCTGGATATGAAAAGTGGGAGGGTCTCTATCGGCGGCGATGGTAACGCGCCCATCTCTTGGACCGCGCGGAAGGACATCGCTCGGTTCCTTGCTCACGTCCTCGTTCATGCCCCCGCGTCGCGACTACAGAACCAAGTCCTGCGTCTTGAGGGTGATCGAGCAGTAAGCCCATTCACTCATATCCCCATGTCGTCAAGGCATTTACAGAATGATGGGGTTCCAGTCATTCAACGAAATATTCAGAGGCTACGAGGAGCGCACCGGAACGAAGCTTGACGTAATGTACCGGACGGTTGGCTCGCTACGCGAAAAGCTTGCGGAGAATGCGCATGACTTTGATGCATACCTGCATATCATCTGGGCGACAGATGGGACGGTCGGCGAACCTGACAATGACCTCTTTCCTCAGTGGAACCCTACAAAAGTTGTTGACATCCTTGCGCCGAGAACGTGATCAGTGGCGACATAAATAACTCGATTTCTAGAGCTATTCTGATGTTGTTCGCTACATGTTGAGATCGGAAAACCAGTGCTAATGTGTAGCTGTAAATTGTTATTGACTGATTTTGTCTGCAAATATAATCAAGGGGTGACTCTACGTAAAGTGAAGTGAAACAAACCTAAGTTGGCGGAAAGGCGGACCGCCAAGCCCGTCACACGAGCAACTGATTAGTCGCTAGACCCTCCTCGTCAACCTGGACGCCCCATACCCGCTTCAACATGATCTGTAGAAGCGCCGCCATGCCAGGGGTCCCTTCAACTACGGGTACACCTCCCTGCTCATCCTCACCTGGGATTAATGATGAATCTCCCTCTATCTCAACGTGCGCGGGTGCGGAGACTGATTCGAATGTATGTAGGCCACCAGAACCGATAGATCTAGTTGGTGCGCAGTTCTGTAACGTAGCCTGCGTGGGCACGCGGTTCAATGCGAGGGAGTATGGGCCCTGATAGCTGCGCTTATCGACAACACACGTCCCGCGCGTAAGCCCGTTAACTCTGTGCAACCGCGTGCAGAATCGGGTTGAGGATATCATATAATCCCATAGGAGGTGGTGCGCACCGTTCCACCTGAAACAAGCGGCAGCGTACGGTCCATCCTGAAGCGTTTCCTTGCAGTGCAGGCGGATGCGCCATCCCCGCCCAAACTGCGACGATATCATGCAGCTCCATTGCATCCTGGCCAGACGCGCGTGCTACTACGCACGGGGAGCAGAAACGCACTGGTAAAATGAGTGAGCGGTGTCTTGTCGATGGGAAAGGACGTATTTTCCGTTGCAAAGGTGGGGTCGACGTGAGTGGTATAAGTGCCAAAGGGGAGTAAATGGGAAGAAGTGATATCGAGTGGGACGAGAAGCACACGGTCGAGCGGGAGCCGCGTTGTCGGCGATATAAGTACCTCATCTACGGCATACGGGTCTGCGAAGAAATTGACTATGCAAAAAGCAGTGAGATATCAGCGGGTCCGCCGAGACAAGAGGAGGGGAAGGCAAGCACATTCAGCGGAGGAATTCGAGTTTCCGGGAACATCGAGAGCACCACCCATGATCACAACGCGGCCGACACGCTCCCGCACGCACACTCCGTCTGTACGCAACATGTATGCGAGGTTAGTCAGGGGGCCTAATACGATATAGGACACGGAGTGCGGTGGCTGCTCGCGGAGGAGATCAAGTGCAGCTTGATGGCCGGGGAGGTCGCTGGGCTCGAGCTGAGGGTGATCTCCAGTCAAAAGGAAGCCTGATGGAAGATTAAGTTCTGGGTGTGATTCTGTTATTCCGCTCAAGCCGTCGCTAAAGTATTTCAATAAACAACTCCGTAAATATATATATATATTCCGTACCGGCCATGGAAATAAGTTGCATTGTGTAGCTCACCACTGAGAGGACCTGCAGCACCTTTGACAACGAGTGGCTTTCGCGAAGAACTGTAATTTGGGAAGAGGTCACGTGACTCTGGATGCTGCTCGATATGACAACCAATGGCCTGGTAGATTTTGAAGATGTTGGTGCTGAGAGCCGTAAATGGTTTCCCTTGGCGTAAGTGAAAACCACACACGCACTAGCAGGCGTCTATGTCGGTATTACCTATTGTTTGATAAAGATCCATAACTGATCGCGGGACGCCGAAATTAATGCGTACCAAATGACACAACGAATGCAAGGATCTCTATCTCTGGAGAAGCGAGAGCTAAAAGACTATGGATGCAGTCAGCTTATATAGGTCTTTGGAGGAAACCCGAATGACGACATTGCGATAGTGTCATCTACACCAGGATCGGTGTCAACTGCGAGGAACTGACGTTAGATACTGGTCAAAAACCATGAATGAGACAAGTGCATACCGATTACAGGCGTCCTGATTGTGTTCTTAGACATAAGGGTGGTTTGTTGAGTACACGAGATGGCCGCTGATAAGGAAAAAGCAGATTATGAGGCTATCAATCAGACCACTTTACTCGAGTAGAAGTCCGATCTGCTTGATTGATGAGCCTCGCATTGCGATACGTATCCAGTCAGTCGGGATAAAACGATAGATTTATTAGTAAGGGAGTGATTGATCCCATTTTAGAAATGGAAGGTGAGCGCTGAGCTCGGACGCCTGGTGATATCGTAGTGACACGGAAGGGATATGCCGAAAAACTATATAGTTGTGGCCGTCACGGTCACCGACGCGTTTGGCAGGGGGAAACTGATTCAACCGCAGTGTCGGGACTACAGTAGCTGGACCCGTCAAGCCACGTCAGGCCGCAGCCTTTTTTTTTTTCAATTTATGCCAGTTAGGCGCGTTTGCATGTGCCCTCCCACTATCCACTGAGAGTCGTCTATCTCTATTCCATACGATGTCTTGGCTGTGGAGCCACTCCCGATCTCGCCCCTCGATGTCCTCTCGCTGGTCACCTAGCGCACATAAGCTGCTGCCACTATGGTTATCCCTCGTCGCCTCGGAGTAATTGAAGTTCATACCAGTACTGTGGCCCTTTACTCCTTCCTGCCGCCCCATGTCGCCCTCCCTGCTTCTGCGGTGTGGCTCGTCATGAGTGTCACAGCTGCGTGTTCTATCCACCCCACTACTGCCGCATAGCCCGTCGCCACGGCCGCCATCTGGCCCGCTTGGCCCACCTCCTCTCACCACTGTTACTCCCCTGGTCCGCCCTTCCTCCGCCCCCCTCGCCCACCTCTCTTGCCGCTGTTTGCCGTTCCATGGCCCGTCAATCCCCGCCACTCTCTGCCACTGCGTGGCTTGCCCATCCTTCACATTGTCTCTCACCACGCTTTGCTGTAGCATGGCCCCGCCTCTCTCTCCAACTCTGATGCAACATGACCCGCATCCCCTGGATACCGGAGCCATCACCTGAATTTTAGAATGCTTATACCAAAGTTTGAGATTCAGAACACGGTACCATTGCCGACAATCTGAATTGGTGGACCACCCGACTCCGGTCACTTTTCCTTTGCGATCTCCCGACCGCCTTTCCACATAGTACTTTCGAGCACTTTCGCAAGGATGAGCTATCGTTGGGCTCTCTGGCTTACCCAAGGACCCCCGGCATTCCCACTATATGCCGTATCCCTGATGGAGTTTTTTTGTCCGGATCCACCCCATGAAATCTCATGAACTTTTGTCCGGATTGCCTCTGGCCTCAGAAAATTTTCGAGTTTTTGTCCGGATTTGTACCTGGCCTTTTCTTCGCCCAAAAATGATGCCATGGCCACCATCCGTCGCGTTCCATCAGTTGAGCACAACTTTCAATTGGTCATAACGTGGGTATATGAGGAAGGTGACCAAGAGCTTCTCGAGGACGAGGAAGAGAGTGCGTCCTTTGTTGGTTATCTATGTCTTGTCCTCACCGTTCTTTCAGCCGATGAGGAGCGCGTATTTCTCATCTGCGAAGAACTTGAGTTTCGTACAGGCCAGACCGAGGGGGAGCCAACCTTCCTTTGGCGCGATCTCCAGGGCGATGTCGACGAATTTAACGAGTTTGTCGCTTCAGGAACCAACGCGCCCACCAAGGCTTTCTTCGAAACGTGCATGTACCGGCTATGTATGAGCGTAAGTATAAGCAAGGTGCGGACGATCTACTGGATGAAGCTTTGGCTGAGTTTATTTGGCGGTTTGTTACACCCCCGTTCTTCATTTGGTTCAACTTGCTGACCACTTGCACGTAGTCCACCTGCCGCCAACGTCAAGAAAGGAAAGGCCGCCGCAAAGAAAGGTTCCGCCAAGGATGACATTGGATCGCCTCGGTCCCCTGTTTCTCCTGCTTCGCCAAACACCTTAGATCCCTTGCTTGAAGTGATCATTGACAAACGCCGAGCTGTTCTTGTGGAACCGTGACAAAGGTTTCTTTGTTCGTGAAGCAGTCGTGTCCGCGAAGATCGTGCAGCGAAAGGGTGCCAAGTTTTCGTTTTTCCTCACCGCGACGAGCCAAGAGGGCCAAGTGCTTGCCCACCGCATTACGTCCCAGATGATGCAACGCTGGTCACCGACAACATGGTCACTCACATGGAACAACGTGAACAAAAGTGGCAATCAGAGCAGTCGGTGTTTGCGATTTGAGTCCCACGAGTCGTTCGAACTCTTTTGTGCCAAATTCACAAAGCGTGCTTGGGAGAGCTTGAATCAGACGTCATGGGATAAGGTCAAGGTGACCCGCCAACGTTTTCGATGTGGGATACGCCCTTATCCTTTTGCAGGGAGATGACCAAGAATACGTACTCAATGCCAACGTGGAGGATGTCGACTCGGAGATGGCTGACGAAACTGATGAAGACGAAGAAGAGACAGTTCTTGATGAGCTCGGCGGTGAGTAGCGTAATACTCACCATCACCCATACTCACTTCTGTCGTGCCCACAGACGAGGGTGAAGATGAAGAGGACGAGGATAGTACTAAACCGCCTTCCGGCCTCAATGAAGGGCGAAATTCACAACTCACCGTCGGATACAAGGGTGACAGATCATGCGTCGTTCGGGGAGATAAGATTGGTGTCTTCCGGCATAAACAGGACGAGGTCGAATACGTTGCGTCAATTGCCAATATTACCGACATGACGGGAAAGAAGTTTGACCCCAAAAACGTACGTCCTGCTCTACAGGGTGATAGAATTTGTACAATTTGGGTTTGTATGTACGCGAAAGTAATAGAACTACCTTTAGAAGTACGGACTCTCAGAGTCATCCAAGTCTCCTGTTCATCTCCTCGTCTTCACAGCTCCTTGCCTCAGACAATGAGACCATGTAACAGTCCCAAATATATGAACACTCTATTCAAGTTCGAAGTGTGGAAGGGGAGTGGAAAGTGGTGTGGACTATCAGTGGACTACCCATGCTCTGTCCGGATAACCGGATCTGGCCTTCAAGTCAGACTAATTTTTTGTCCGGATCACCACTACAGTATATTTCTACCTCCGGCCTTTCCTTAAATTTTAGCGATTTGTCCGGATCAGAGATACAGCATATAGTGGGAATGCCGGGGGTCCTCTTACCCACTCCTTGCCACACCCTGCCGCCTCGTGCCACTGCCTTTTCACCATATTTAATGCGGCTCCCCCCCGACATCTCTCGCCAGGCTCTGCCGCCACAAGGCTCACCTCCCTAAGCCACTTTAACCATCACGGGGCCCGCCACGCTTGGAGCTGTTGCTGCCAGCAAAGTCCGCCTTCCTCAGTTGCTGTTGTTGCCACAAGGCACCGCTAATAGTAGTCTCTCTATACACAGAAGCCATGGCCTAGGCCAGGCCAAGCGGAATCCAAGCCCTGCTTGACGGCTTTGGTCTCGCCTGGCGTTTGAGAAAGCTAAAGCTGTCTCAGGCCAGGCCAAAGCTGTGGCTTCCAGGTCAAGTCAGGGTCGGAACGCCACTAGCCAGCGTGTGAGCTTACCTTAGTACACTTAGTACAATATGAGCACAATTATGTTTCTGTAACGTTTAATAGATTATCCACAGATTTGAGTATACTGGGTGTCAATGTGTGTGTTTTGCGGTATGAAAAACTTTTGAAGGGGGTGCCCAACGTGTAAAATTGTTTATGGTATAGAGAAATTTGGATCGCAAAGGTGCAGGTCAGCAACTCCATGTGGGAATGCCCAGCCACACCAGCTCGGAATTCGTTGATATGAGGGGTCAAAAGCTTTTAAACGATATTCTCATCGCAATTTACCCAGCTATTGTGAATAGATGTCATATTTGTGATCATACTCGAGTACAAGTTCACCAGTAAACGATCCTCCGTTTCGCAAACTTCCGCATCACAGAGGGGTTGGGTCTCAATAGGTCCATGTCCATATTGCATCCGAGTCGATGCACGACCGTCCAACCCGCTAATTAAATACACGCACATTTTTTCCTAACAGCCCGTTTGCTCAAACCGCATAGTAATAACCCCGCATCATGCCCGGCTTTAGGAGATTCGCAATAGTAGGTGAAGGCAACATCGGTGGTTTCATTGTCAAGGAGCTGCCGAAGCAGAGGTCCGTAGGCATCAATGCGAATCATAGAGGACATCACTATCAATGTTACACCCCCCGTGGATTACGCTCCTCCCTTTCTCAATTCACCCTTCCGTTTTCAGTCAGGGAGCTGACCAGCTATGACCTCACATGCGACGCAGGCCTCTCGTGACAAAGCACAAACTCCAATCCTTCGCATCGCACGGTGTCCGCGTCGCCACCGCCGAGTACGCCAACATACCTGCACACACATCGGCACTGGCCGGCGCTCAAGTCGTCATCTCAACGATCAGTTTGATGGCCATCGACGCGAAGGTGCCCGACATCGCTCACGCCTCGCAAGCCGCAGGAACGAGCCTCTTTGTGCAAAGCGAATTTGGCAGACCAACGCATGCACTACAGGGCCTGCTCGGTGCCAAGGGCGCATTTCACGGCAAACTCCCTGAGGTTGGACCCCCACTGCTCCTCGTGTATACTGGCCCGTTTGCCAATTACTCATGGGGACAACAGGTTCCTTGTTTCCCTCTCAGATGTGGTTCCAAAGATGGCCATGTACTGATTGACTATACCTGAGAATAGGACTGTCAGTCTAGATGTGAAGACACTGAAGACGGGGCGGATCTCCATCGGCGGCGATGGTAACGCACCCATCTTTTGGGCCGCGCGTAAGGACATTGCACGGTTCCTTGCTCACGTCCTGGTTCATGCCCCCGCATCCCGACTACAGAACCAAGTCCTGTGTCCTGAGGGTAAGTTCATTCATTCACATCCGGATGACGTCAGGGGATTTACAAAATGATGCGGTCATTCAACGAAATATCTAAAGGCTAAGAGGAGCGGACTGGAACGAAGCTTGACGTGACGCACGGCGCAGTTGGCTCACTACCCACGAAGCTCGCGGAGAATACTCACGACTTTGATGCGTACCTGCATATCAGTGGAACGTCACAAAGGTTGTTGACATCCTTGCGCCGAGAACATGATCAGAACTTCTAGAGCTATTCTGACGCTGTTCGCTATATGTTGAGATCGGAAAACCAGTGCTAATGTGAAGCCGTAAATCGTTATTGGCTGACCTTGTCTGTAAATGTAATTAAGGATGACCCTGCGTAATGTGACGTGATCTCACCTGTACAAGTTGGCAGTGAAGTGGCTCGCCAAGTCCGTCCAACTGGATCTATCGGACTTTGTGGCTTGGGTCCATTCGAAGCCGTCCCCGTGCCTACGCACGTTGAGATAGATTGGGAATCAGCATTAATCCCAGGTGAGGATGAGCAGGGAGGTGTACCCGTGGGACCCCTGATATGGGGACCCTTCTACAGGTTATATTGAAGCGGGTATGGGGCATCCAGATTGACGAGGAGAGTCTAGGAACTAATCAGTCGCTCGGAGCAGTTCTGAAACGAAGCCTGCGTGAGCACGCAGTGCACTCTTAGGGAGGTATGGACCCTGATAGCTGCGCCTATCGACAACGCACGTCCCGCGCGTAAGCTCGCTAATTCTGTGCAACCACGTGCGGTATCGGATTAGCATATCATGCAGTCCTACAAGAGGTGGTGCGCACCTTTTCATCTGGAACGCTGCCAGTACCTGGGAGCATCTAGATCAAATAGCCCCTCTGAATCAAATAACCAGACCCAAGCCGTAAAGCGTGCCATGCTTGCGTCGAAGAGGTGTTTTATCCCACGTTGCACAATTTGTGATACATTATCAAGCTGGGCATGGTCCACCCAGCTTTGTGCTGCATAGCGTGGGAGAAGAACGCCCATGAGGCTATCCTCACCGTCGTTTCCACCAAGATGTAGCAGAGTGTTGAGACAGGCTTGCGCGACCATTGCGTGAGAAGGTGCCAAAAAAAAGAACATGGTAGCGCGATAGAGTCGGACTTCCCATAGCAAGGCGACTCTACATCAAAAATTCCTTCACAGAAAATTGGGAAAATTGAAAAACATGATTATCATCTATCTCGATAACGGCATTCAAACTTGAGCACGTACAAAGTACAACCTCTTTTGAGTCTTCCGCGCGCCAACCTTCAAGTAGCTTGGAGATTTGTCCGGCATCAAAATCGAACACGAGAAACTCTGTAAGCTCCTTGATGCGAAATGGAGGTGAAGCCACCGCGATACACAAGAACAGGCGGTGTGCACACTTCCACTTTGCCTCGCCGATATCTTCCAACGTCCGCTGATGTCCCGTCAAGGGTCCTCCGGCAATTCCTCTAGGGCAAGCCGGATACCTGGCGGGTGGCTGCGAAGGAAGTCAGACTGACACGCCACCCATCGAAATCTACATCATGTGAGTGGACGTCCGGAGTCTTATGGGACCTATGCCTTACATCCCATGAGCAATTCCAAGAGCGTGCTGGTAACTAATTCTTTATCGTCCATTCTCCGTCTTTCCATCTCAAAGTCCGAGTTGACGATCGAGCTGATATAACCTAGCGTGTCTTGCCCTTTCCAGCCTCGTCATGAAGGGAAATAGAATAAAATGTGACATCAGACGTTGAAGGCAATTTCAATGTCGACCTCGGGGCGAGCGGTTACGCATACACGTAGATTTGGGTGTAAATCGACATCGACAAGCTCCAAGCAATAGGACCTTTCTACGGGGTGATGGCGTGCCACGGGGTTTCGGACACTTGTCAACAGCATTAACAACAACGTAAATTGGGCGTTCTCCAGCACATCGGACAATTTCCTTTAAACATTATGTAAGTGCGGCATCACTGGGATGTTGTGAGTCATTACCATGTTCCGAATAGAAATCCGAAAAAAATGTTGGAGTAGGAGCTGAACCGGCCGCAAAGTTGGAACAACAGAAACGAGGATAGCAAATCCCGACGATCTTTCTTTTCGTCGTCTCGGAAATCGCAATAAAAGAACGCCAGCGAGGCTGTTCCCCACTTGCCCATGCCGTCAATAGCTTCGATGATTGCGGAACTTGTTCGTAACATCAGTTTCCGCATCAGAAAATACCATGTAGTAAGTTAGGGTACCAAATGATGGTCTTTCCAGCGCCGGCTACAAAAACAGGTCATCAATTTCAGTACGTAGGCGGAATAGAGGAGACTGACGTTTCCCACGAATCCACAAAAGACAGCCAGCTGATTTCCATTTCATGAAAGTGTCGCCGCGGATGAACCATGTCGAGGTCCGTCATGATGAGCACCGCATGCAATGTTGTGATTTTTCGATGGGTCTGGCGGAGAGAGCCAACGCGAAGACCTTCCCGCACCTGGTCCCCTGGGGGCAATCTCAGTACTCCTAGCTGCGATGGCGATATTAGGGAAAAACTGACGCGTTCCTTGTTCGCTTAGCTCGTCATTTCTTGTATTTTTTCTGGCACCTATTTACATTCAGTTCTAGCTTCCTCTCCAAGTAGAACATACCTAGAATCTGCCGAACACTGTTATGTGACGCCCTGCCTCTAAAGCGCAGACATTCAACACGACCTGCT
>QFDX01006576.1:0-11013 GCA_003315875.1 Lactifluus piperatus | reverse complement strand
CCTTGACCCACACCACAAAACCCAATATAATATGGACTTGGGTGCAGACGTACAGCTTTATTCGTCAATCGCATTGGTGAACTTTCCATAATAGGGGCAATTAGCGGAGTCATAAACTGCCTTGTAAGCTCCCTCTACACCCCGGTTCCGACTCAATTCTCACGTTGTTCAAATACTTGGCACTTGGCAGATGCCAGAAATTTGTCTTGTCTTGACTACCAGCAAAAATAACGAGTATATGACTCTCTTTCCATCTGACAGTAACAAAAGCTTCCCCTTGCTTGACTGTATGATGTGACGTGTCCAAAAGTCCGAAAACCGCACATATACATATACAGTACATGCTTAAATCTTGGCACGGAAACCGCGTGTTAAGGGCTCGACTGCGCCTCACCCCACCCCACCCCACCCCAAAACAAGTTGGGGTACTGGAGGGCTTGCCGGTTTGCCCTGTCATCGGCACATTGTCACCTCCAATTATTCATCGAATGTTCATCGACGTTCATCCCGCGGCCGCGACCGCTCGCAACTCCTGCCTACTACGACAGACGACATGACACTTCTCATTCTCGTTCTCGTTCACAATCACATAAACCTCCCTCCATGAGAAAAAAAAATTGCGATGAGTCGTTCGTTCGTTCTAAACTCACAATGTTCGCATAATAGGTCCCTTATCAGTCAGAATAAAGGGGCGCCTATTCACAAAAAAATTTCTTCACAATGACGTTCTAGATTAGACGTTCATTATCTATTCAACAGACTTTCTCTCCCCCCCTCTCTGCTGTACATGCACAGCTCATACAGCACCGGTTTTCTTAAGAATAAACGGATCAATTAAGACTTACTGTATGTGCACTGCCTAATGCTAGGAACATTAAAAATATCAACGGCGAAGTACTGTATTTGTGAACAGCATTTTTTGACAGTTCCCTAACCGTATTTATTCTTTTTATATCTGATAAACCCAACAGCAAAAATCACTCTGACCTAGGGTTGACAGAGTTCAACGTTCATTTCTGGGCAGGTCTCTCGGATTTCTGTCGAACATTCCATCTGCATCAGAAATTCCGTGATTCCCAGAGGCAAATTGCCTCCGCGTGTTTACTCTATTAAGTACTCATACGATAGGTGGTATCACAACTATACACAGGAATATGGATATATATATATATGCCTCTATGGTCCTCCCGTCTATACACAATACATCACTTAACGGTTGCTGTTGTCCCCGTCGTCTCGATCAGAGGACGCATCCCAGGGGTCCTCTTCAATCGATCCATGTTCGGGATGCAAGCCGTCCACCTCACGCGCGAGGTTATCCACCGTGGTAAGATAAAACGTCGCAGGTCGGAACTGAATGTCTCGTCCACGAAGGCGTGCCCAACCGAACCGCGCCGTGTTGATCCACCCGACGAGGTCGAGGTGATTCACATCCTGAACCGTTCCGAGATACGTTCCCTGGAAAACGGGTTGATGAGCACGATAACGTCACTTAGACAATCCCCCCCCCCTGGTCAGGGTAACTCAGCAAACTCACCCATTTCGCAGATTCGATTGAGACGAGGCCGTCGTTTGGGCCTTCCTTTTCAAGGATCACCGAATGCGACCACCTGCAACGTCGCAGATTGTGAGGCTAGTCTAACAGGGGAAAGGGAGTGTGCACTCACTTCCACGTATCAATCAACCCGGGGTTGTATACTGCGCCCCAACTAAAGTATTTTATCTCGGGGACATCAGGTGTTTGCTCATTGAACTCGCGCATAGCTGCTGGGGTTAGACACGTAAACGCCGAGCCATCACCACCACCGTTGGGCAGCATGTCGAGAAGCGAAAGGAAGGAGGGAAACCGCTCAGGGCCAACAGCCTCGAGAAAGTGGTCTGCGAAGGAGGATCCACGGTGCGGGCTTGATATTGTGGTGATAGAGAGGATGCGAAAAGTGTGGTCATGCAAGTTGGAAGCGAGGTAGCGACAGTCGAGGCCGCCCTGACGTCAAAGGTCGGTACTGGCCATCAGAGATGGAACGAAGTTGAGGGCTCACCATGCTGTGACCTGAATGGGTGTGAGCGTAAAAGTTAGAGAGCGATGCGGGGGAAACATACCAAGGAGGTGGACTGAACGGCCCGGATACGCCTCCTCGATTTTCTGTTCGAGCACTTTAGCGCGTTCAACTGGGGAACTTGTGGCGGGAACACGAGTCATGAGCACTTCTGTTCCATTGGTCTGCAGAACTTCTTTAATCCCTCGCCAGTGGGTCACCTCGAGAGGTGCTATGGCAGGACCAATCGTGACGGAATCAAATCCAAGGAGACCGTGGCAGAATACGACAGGATGTTTTGTAGGGAGGTCTATAATGAAAATCACAGAGTTAGAGGAGAGAGAGAAGGAAAGGTGGACGCGTGCGCTGGGACGCACATTTCTTTTGAATACGGGATCGCTCTTCCTCGCTTGTGGGGGCCCGATCTTCATCACTGAGCAGGCGGTGAATGTTCTCTTTGTTGTCATTCTGGGGCCACCACCAGGAGGAGGATGTTGCCGATGTGCTGAACAAGGAAGCACGCGACGTGTGCTTGTGAGGGCGGGCCGGCGCACCGCTGTTTCGGTCGCGAAGAGAACGGAGGCTGTCTAAGGATGAGCGCCTTGGAGGGGAATGTTGGAGGAAGATAGGTGCTCCCGGAGAGTTTGGGTCTTCTGGGGGATCAAAGGGATGGGGGGCGGGTGTGACACTTGAAAGGAGTGCGGTGGGGAGTGACACGCGAGCGAGATTGCGTAAAAAGAAAGGAGAGCCGGCCAATGGGACAGATGGTGGGACGGCCCTCGGGGGTGGTTTGAGAGTGGAAGGGGAGAGCGAAGGAAGAGTGGAAGTAAGGGCGTCTTGGAGATTTTGCATCGGAGAGGTCGAGGGAGAGATCGACAGTGTGCCAGACGACTGCGGAGAGTCAGGAGATGGGGAAGTATCATTCTGACCGACCCAGCGCAAGACAGGACTGGGAGGCTTGTGAGGGGGCTGCTGCGAATTGGGTGGACGAGTAGGCATGTCTTGTGGAGTCAGGTAGAAACTGACGCGAGGTGGTCTGAGTTTGGTAGGCGGACGACGAACGGAGATAGTCACGTTGGTTCTTGAAGGGTACATGCTGGGTTCTGAGAGGTACTTCGTGGAAGGGGGAAACACATGGGCAGGCATCATTGGCAAGTTGTTCACACTCGCATCATGCATGTTATGAGCTGTCCATATAGCTCCTCTAAACTAGCCGACAAATGACAAAAATGGGGTCATGTCATGGTCATGTCGATGACGGAATTACACGGCCCGTGCCATTGATAAAAGCAGATAGATGAATCTCGCGTAAACTGATGCATGCAGCTAGCAAAAATGACCACCACTACACATCCCAAATTACCCTCCGTACTTTATTCGCAGCCAGCCGTACAAGATGGTGACTTTGAATTCGCTTTCAAAATGATATATACGTGTTCATGCTCTTATTTGATAGCAACAACGACCAAGGACCAGATAAACACTGGCCTCGCAAGAGCGACTAATCCAACCGAGTATGTATAATATCACAGAAAAACAAAAATGAGGGACTGAGAGAGATTGCATTTTAGGACACCTATATTCATTTGTGTATTGAATGGTACGTAGTTCACGAGTGTGAGAAGATGTCAGTGATGATAGAGGAAGGGCGTCTAATAGATTGCAACCGACTGTTTCCATCTCGTGAACGACTGATGATGCATAGAAAGCGGGATCATGATCAATGTGAAGAGGATAATAGGGATATGATTACTTGGAATGACTAGACTAGACTAGTTTGTGGTCCGCGGAAGTGTTTCGAGAGAAGCGTGAGAATGATAGACCAATAAGGGTTTGAGTGAGTTGTGTAGCTCTCAATTGGCGAATCATCATCATTGCCTGCTCTCTTTTACTTTACTTTCTCACCTTTTCTCCTCCTCTTATCCTTCCCCAGCCATACCGTCCATCTTGTCAAACAGATCAAGGAGAATGTCCTTCTTCTCCCGCAAGAAGACCGTTCGTTTCCTCTTTCTTCTCTCCTTTCTAACTTTCTCTCACCTCTTTATTTCTCCCTTCTTTCTCCTTTCTCTTCATTTTTTATATATAGGACAAGCATCAGCACCAGGCCCAGGCAGCCCCACAGTCCATACAAATCTCTCGCGACAACGACCTGTAAGCCTTTTGCTCTCTCTGTTCCTCATTATGATCACCTAATCGCCTATCTCGTCCTATACGATACCATCATATACAGCCATCCCAACCAAAACTTACCCGGCACTTTCACCCAACCCTCATCTTCTGCTCGCCCTCAAACCGCACCCCCTGCTACTGGTCCCCCTTCACAGCATGTTGCTCAACAACCGCCTACACAATCCTCAGCGCCTCCCACACAAGCGCAAATCCACCCCCCTCCGCAACAAGTCCAGCAGCGTCCTGTCTACCCATGGTCTGCACGGCGTCTGAACCTCTTGCCTCCCACTCTTCTCAATAATAGCAATCCTCCCTCTGGGCCGTCCCCGTCCCCGTTTCCCCGCTACGGTCATGCTCTCCCCGCAAACGCGACCGCTGCTGGCGAACTATTCCTCTTCGGAGGTCTCGTTCATGAATCTGCGCGCAACGATTTATATGTCTTTTCTACACGAGATCTATCTGCAACCTTCTTACAAACCAGCGGCGACGTCCCCAGCCCACGTGTCGGCCATGCTGGCGCTCTCGTCAGCAGCGTCCTTTTGGTCTGGGGTGGTGACACAAATACTGGTGGCCAGGCAGGCCAAAATGAGCGGCAGGACGATTCCCTTTATCTCCTCAACCTTGGTGCGTCTCTTGTTTCATCACCCATCCGTTACCGCGGCCGACCACAGTTTCCTCTTGCTTAGTGTCGCGAGAGTGGACTCGCGTGCCAGTCAATGGTCCTGGACCTGTCGGTCGCTATGGTCATGCGGTCACAATGGTCGGTTCCAAATTCTTCGTTTTTGGTGGTCAGGTCGATGGGGAGTTTTTGAACGACATGTGGGCATTCGACCTAAACTCTCGTACGTTTACCTATTACCACCCCGAGCTATTCTTCACCTGGAATTTCTGCAGTGAAATCAAAACCGACCTGGGAGCCCTACGAGCCAGCGCCCGGAAATGAGAAGCCCCCTCGAAGGACAGGTCACGCATCGGTCACCCACGGCGACCGTATCGTCATGTCCGTTTCCCCTTTGCTCTTGTCTATTTCCCTTCGTTACATTGTTCTGTAGATTTGGCGGCACAGACGGTCGATATCACTACAACGATACTTGGTTGTTCGACGTCCCGACACGAAAGTGGACCGAGCTCCAATGCACTGGGTATATTCCGTCTCCTCGAGAGGGGCACGCTGCTGCCTTGGTAGACGATGTTATGTACGTCTTTGGTGGACGTGGTGTCGACGGAACAGACTTGGGTGATTTGACTGCCTTCAAGCTGTCGAGTGAGTAACGCGGAGTATTGAACCGCAGGCACGCGTTTGTTCATCCTTGAAACTCCAGCTCAGCGGTGGTTCATGTTCCAAAACATGGGGCCAAGCCCAAGCGGAAGGTCCGGCCATGCCATGGCTTCTAGTGGTACACGGGTCTTTGTGCTTGGAGGGGAATCTGCCTCGGGGTCACAAACTGAGGAGTCTGCTCTTATTCACGTCCTCGACACAAGTATGTGCTCTTTGTCGTCACTTCATTAGGACAAGTTACAAGTTTTGAAATTTCAGAGCACATCAAGTACCCAAAACCCGACCTTAATGCCGTCAAACCGGGTGACAAAAACCAACTCACACGTAAAACCTCGACCGGCCTCCCAAGCCAGGACCAACCACAACAAGCAGCATCCTCTTCATCAGGAACCAACCTAACACTTGCGGTTTCTCCTTCTCAACAGCTCTCCGATCCTGAGGAGTTGCGCCGCGCGGTCTCCCCACAATACGTGCGCCCGCATCGTTCTGGTCCGAACGGTCAATCATCGGAACCCCCGCCTGTGAACGGTAAAACAAGGCGTGCGCCAAGCGGGGATGACGACGCTGAGGGCTCAGCGGAATCCGCAATCCGCGAGCGAGCGTTATCCCCCGACCAGGCGCGTGCACGTAGCTCGCCTGCACGTGCAGCGTCACCCGCCGCCCCTGTCAAAATCGAAAGTTTGGTGAAGACTGCTCAGCATCTCCGCTCCGAATCACCTATGGTGGTTGACCGTGAGCGTGCCCGATCTCCTGATGCCCAGACCCACGGACAGCAACAATCAAATGTTGCTTCCGTTAACGGACTTACTCCTGGACACGGCACGAAAAACGGCTCCACGGGTAGTGTTACGGCAGATCTGAGCCGTGATCTCAAGATCCGTGAATCAGAACTGGAGGCCCTACGCCGCCGTGAGGCTTGGATGAGGGCAATGCTTGCGCAGGCATCTCATGCGGGATTCGTCTACATAAACGCTAGTCCTGGGGATGAAGACCGCGGGCTTACCGACGAGCATCCTAAAATAGCGGAGGCGGTAATTACGCTTAAGCAGCGCCACGGACGCATTCAGGTACGATCTTTATTTTTCTCATCGTTCCTGATTGCCTAGGGGTTGAAACACTTTGTCACAACAGGCGAGTCTCACAGAGCAGGCACGCAATGCGTCGCAACGCATCGGTGATGCTGAACGGCAGCGGGCTGGTGCAATCCAGGAGGCTGCGTACTACCGTGCAAAGCTCGCCGCGCTTGAGTCGTCGTCCGAAGGGGAAGTTACGCGACTGGAGCGTGAGCGTCTGGCGGAACTTGAGCGACAGCTTTCGGCCGTGCTTGCTACACAAGCTGAGCGGGACCTTCGTGTGGCACAGCTAAGTGACGAGCTAGCACTGAAGAGCACCCAACTCGAACAAGCCGAAGTGACTGCTGCAGAAGCAACGAAACGCGCGGGATTACTGGAAGAGACACATTTGCGCATGATGCGGGACCACACCGATGTGCAGGAGCGGCATGCTGCGTTGGATGCTGAGCTACGTGAACACGCAGATAGACTACTCGCGCAGACATCACTGGTCGAGCAGAAGGATGCAGAACTCGTGAACACGCAAGCCCAGGTTGAGGAACTGCTGCTTTCGCGCGAACAACATGTGCGTGCGCTCGAGCAGGCTCAGAGCGCGCTACTGAAAGCGACTTCCCGCGCCCGGGAGGTCGACGAGGAGAACCAGCATGTACGCGAACAGATCGTACAATACGAGACGGAGCTTGCCGAACTACGTGGCGAGCTCGAGGCGAAGATGTCCGAACTTGAAGCAATCCGATTGCGGCTTACGGGCGCGGAAAACGCCTGGGCCAAGAGCCGGGAAGAGGCAGACGCATTCCGTGCTCTGACTACGACAGGCCTTGGCGAGCTCCTCGACACCCACCGCGACCTCAAAACGGACGAAGATCGGCTCGCGCGCGGGCACGTAGAGCGCGTGCAAGCTTTGGAGGCCGAGGTTGCATCACTACGGGTTATGCTCAAAGATGCGACAAAACGGCTCGAGGACTCTCATGGCGAGCTCACGCACGAGCGACGCACGGCACGCGAAAGCGAGACGGAAACTCTTGGATTGCGCACTCAGATCACCGGCTTACGAAGTCAGCTTAGCAACGCATTGGCAGAAAGTGGGCGCGCACGCCAGGACCTCGCCTCACGCGAGTCGGAACTGAAGCAGAAGGCGAAGGACGCCGCGGATGCTGCGCTGCGGCTTGATATGCTGCGGAACTACTTGGCAGAGAACGATATTGTACTTAACAATGACGGCCTGCCAGCCAAGACTGAAAGCGAGACGGCCTCGAAGGTTGCGGACCTAGAGACGAAGCTGGCGCAGTACACGCGCCTCCAAGAGAAGACCGAGCGCGAGTTGCAGACGATGTCGCGTCAGAAGCAAGATGCACTCGCGCAGGTCAGCGCGATGTCGAATCAGCTTGATCGCCTGCGCAGTACACAAAGCCCGGCCCTGACACGCAATGGTATGGACGACAGCTTCTCGAATGACACCCGTATCGCTGAGGCGGAACGGCGAGCCGAGGATGTGGAGCGGAGTTACAAGGCCCGCATGCAACAGCTCGAGGATGACTATCGCCTCGCCGTGCAGCTCGTGAAGTAGGTTTAATTCTCGCATAGACCGTAGAGGATAGATCTCAATGTGTTTATGCCTCACATAGGGAAACGGAACGGCTGAATCGTCGCATGAAGGATGAACTGATGAAGCAGAAGAGCCTCAACACGAATTTACTCTCCGAGGTGGATGCATTACGTGGCTCATCTGGTGTAGAATCCAGCGCTCGGACACGTGTAAATGGTCGTGGAACCCCTCTTTCGGACGACGGACGTTCGAGCGAATCGCTCCGCAGTCAGCTCATTGATATGCAGCGCCAATCACAGCGTGCCATCAGTGAAAACAAGGACCTGCGACTGCGCATCGAATCGCTCGAGAAGGACCTCGGAACTATGCGGAACAACCTCGTTGCGGCTCAGCGCGAGGCTGACGAACGCCTGTCGCGTATCGAAGAGTTGGAACAGGAGGTCGAGCAACAGAAGTCCGCTTTGGTGATTGCGCGTGGTGGCCACGACGAGACCCTGCTCGAACGACTGAGCAACGAAAATAACGTCCTCAAACGCGAAAACGAGCAGCTCTCGCATAAAATCGGACTTTTACTCGAGGATGACGAGCCGGCCTTTGGCCGCGATCGCCGTACGTCAGCCATCTCGGACCGGCCTGTGAGCACAGCGAGCTCGGACGCGCTCAACTTTGGCTCTCGCATCTCCGCCGGCGAATTTGACAACTGGCAACGCCAGTTCGCGAATGTTCTGAACAGTCGACGATCGCCAAACCAGTACGAACAAACGTATAGCCATGAACGCACGCGTTCACGGCCTTGACCCCGCCCGGACACGAATCTCATTAGACTTTTGCTTCATCAGTGCACACCAACCGGCTCTCCAACATGCTCCCCACGCTTCTCATGTCTATCACATGTGTTTTCACTCCTCTTTCTACCCTTCTCTTTCTTTAGCTTAGCATTTATACCCTACCAATCTTGACATACGATGTCAACCACACTCATTGTTGGTTTTTTTTTTGTTTTTATCTCCTATCCCCTAATCGTTTGGCCTGCTATCCTTGATGTGTGATATATATATATATTTGGAGCACTACAGATCCACGAGAGAGCTACTACATCTTGAACTAGTCAATGCATGGATTGCGTTGAACGTTATGTCTCATCCCCATCCCCTGATGGGTGTGCTGTTGCTGCGCGCCGAGTCCATTCAATAGCCTTTGCTTTGACCGCCTCTTCACCTGCTTCGTCACCAATCCTTTTCTCGAGTGCGAGCCACTTTTTGAATAAAGCCCTAAGAAAAAACAGCGTCAGAGCAGTAATCACGTCAAGATAAAGTGGGCTAGGGGCTCACTTTGCCTTGTGACTTGTCATTTTTTGAACAAACACACGATCAAAGAGGTTTCTAAGAAAAAAAAGGGTAGTAGTTGTTTAAATGCTTTGTCAAAGCCAGGGGTGTGGTGTGAAGGTCGGACGAACCTGACGCTTTGGATGTCGTTTTGGCCAACTTCCATGTCGATGTATATAGACCAGAGGTCCCATCGTTTTGGATGAGAGTCGACGATGCCCTCAAAGAGCGTCCTTCCCCGTTCTGGTTCGCCCAGTTTATATTCCAGCTGGGCAAATTTAGAGATGGTCTTAAGGTCTGGCGAATCAACCCAAGTTAAAAACCATAAAGCAGAGGTTGATGGACGGACAAACGTACGTTTGCGCTTTTCTAGGCTCTGAAGACTCCGAGGAAGGAGTTTCCGAGCTTGCTCTACATCACCTCGCTTCAGGTAATGCTCTCCGAATAAAGTCCAGACTTTTGAACTCTGCCCGAATTTCTTGCACGTTCGCTTGTACTGTTCTTCTGCTTTCTGTTTGTTTGTGGAAATCGACGTTCGAGCATGGATGAATGGATGACATTTTTGTTCACATACCTCATGTTTTTCGGATTCCTCAAGGATAGAAGCAAGCCTCAGATAGACTGTTTTGGACTCGCAGTGCCGCGCGGCGTCCTTGAACACAGTCTCCAGTGACTCCTCGTTGCCGTAGACATTCTCCAAGTTCATAAGTGCAACCCATACGTTGAGCTTCTCTTTCTCCTCTCGAAAGTTGATTGTATCCAACGCACGCTTGGCAATCATGCGAGCCTTTCCGATCTCGGCCAGCTGCAGCTGAAACGACATGTACTGAATCCAGAGGTAAGACGAATTTGGAGACCCGAGCAGCACGCGCTCAAAGTCGTTGGTCGACTCTGGCATTTTGGTCTGCATGTCAGCTGTCAGGTCGAGCTCCACTTGCTTTTTCCTCTTGCGCTTCTTTTTGCTGGACTGCTCTTCGTCGATGTCACTATCCTCGGAGGAGGATTCATGTGCATCGGAGTCCTCCTTTTGTGGAATGTCACCGGACCACCGGAAACCGCCTTGTATCTTGAGAACGGGAGCAGGCGGTGCGCTACGGAGGGCGGGGGTTGCTTCGAGCTGCAAATTGAGACTTTGAACGCCAGTACCGACGTCAATCACCATGTTTTCAGTCTCGGAGTCTTGGTCTTGGTCATCGTCTGAGGCTGCATTACTGTCCCTACCATTGACCCCGTCGTCGCCAGCGTTTGACATCTCGACATCCTCAACGACGCCTAATGGGTCTTGATCACCCGAAGGGGCGTCGTCCATCTGTTGGAAGTCTTCGTCTGTGAAGTGAGACGGTTTTAGACTGAATGATATGCGCCGTTTGTCGAGGTCAATGGAACAAACAACTGCCTTCACCATGTCTCCTTCCCGGAAACTGCGCAGGGCCAAGGCGGTGTCTGCGTCCTTGTTATCAGATAGCTGTGAGGTCTTTCAGCAAGGTATGCGAGCGCAGAGTGACGAAGGGCACATACCTCAGATTTATGGCACAGACCGGATACCTTGGTTCCTTCGATCTCAATGAAAAGGCCATAATCCTCG
>QFDX01006574.1:0-15630 GCA_003315875.1 Lactifluus piperatus | reverse complement strand
CTCACGTGGCACTCCTTGCCAACACATCGACCCTTGACAACATCGTGCGAGCGAGCTCCACCGAAGATGGCCTCTTTATCGGCCGAAATCTATCACTACCCCTTCCTTCAGAGCAGTCAATGGTAGAATAGAAGGTGCCCGGGCGCAAGAGTTCGTTTGAAGCTGGCAAAGTGGTTGCTTGTGCCATGTGTTGGTGAGTATGGTGAGGTGTGAAGGCATGGAATGTGTCTGTATGTTGCAGGACTTCATGGCAAAGCGGTTGGGTGTGTCGGTGTGTGTGGTGAGGGTGGAAAGTATGGAGTGTGTCTGCACGCCGCAGGGCTTCCTTACAGCTTACAATGTATGACCACTTTGAAAGCTCTGATACTTATGTGGGCATGATGACGCTGCCTGGACGTTTGCGGAGCTAGTCAAGTGTTGAAACAACATATCGTAAACAGAAAGTGTCAACCTAAGCCATACTATCTATCACCCAGACGAAAAACCCCCCATCGTGAATAAAGTGAAAGATAGATACAAGCAGCAATAGCGCGATTAGAAGATCGCTGGATAGCCCACCAACAATGAGCCCAGCTAATCCCAACAGTCCTTCATATATTGAATTAACGGTGAGTAGTCGGAGGGATATGAAGAAAGATAAGCTTACTGTATCGCCTAAGTTCGGGGTGGTAAATAAAAAAAAACTTCAGAAAGGTGCTTCTGATGGGAGGCCAAAACCAGATTCGGTTCCACACTCGCCATTCCTGCAACTCAAGTCATCACAGATCAAAACAACAAAATGCGTGCGGACTAACCTGCGGGTACAGACATTCTACAACATAAACGAAGCACAAAACCGGCAATAACCATAAACCGGCTTGGACCTTCACCGCCATTACAACAAGAGGTGTCTTGATAAACAAAAAGAACGGCAATTGATCCCAGTATATAACAAGCATTCGAAAAACTATATCTGGTTTAGCACGGGCATACCAATTCGAGAGCAGTTGCTTGGACACTCACCACCGCAAAGAAAGCATTTTGAAGCAACAATAATTCCAGGCGCCCAATCAACGTGGAAAAAGCTCTCCCACTTAGGTGGCTCTACAGTTTCGTACAGGCCAATCCAATATAATCTTTATCGTTTGATCTGAGTCAGCCTGGGACAGCCGGGGAAGCAACTCCTCACAAAGACGCTAATACTGAGCCCGCGACCCAGTCTAATCCAGCCGGCGCGATGGACTGTCCTTGCAGCGACAAGACAAACTTGGCGATTCCAAACGAAAGTAGCACCGTCATGTTGAGGACTCTGTACATGGTGAGTTTGACCACGCAGGGAAACGGCGCATCAAGTTCATCCTCTTCTGCATCAGCACTTCCAGGTAGGCCTGCAGGAAAAACCTGAAGCTCTACTTGCCCAATATCGGTGGGCGGTGGATAGTGTTGTTGCCGTGGGCCATTTGGCTCGATTTTCGGATCGGCTCGGGCCAAGATGGCGCAGCTGCTCACGAGCCGCGGCAACGCCGCCGGTGGAGGCGGCAGTGGTGGCGCCATCGCTTGGCGGTCCAAGCTAGTAGGTCTTGATTCCATATTATGTGATATCTCTTGTAGTTATCTGCTTCCTTCCGTCGTTCGGTAGACCTATACGTGCTTCAGGGATAAGATGGTGAAGGAGGGATCAAGGAAGGCTTTTGCCAGGCAGTGTATTTGGATTTGGGTACCATGACCGCCCTACTTGGATGCTATGACCGCCACCGCCCTACAAGTTACGGGTTGGGCGAGCCCTAATAGGGATATTATGTAATATTCTGTCAGCAGGTCCAGGTGCAGCGAGTCGATGACTTAGAGCTGAAGCGCTGAAAAGCAGTGTTGCTGTTGCTGGGTGATTGCGACTGTCAACTACCCATAGGATACACCTTCAGTTGGTTATGTCTTCTGAGCAGGAGGAATAGAACTAACCCCCTTCCTTCAGAGCAGTCGATGGTAGAATAGAATTTATAGAAGGTGCAAGAAAGGACTCCTGATAATGGCTGATATGGTGACGACGACGAAAAGTTTGTCCGCGCGGAGGTACACCCCTCACAGATACGACTTGACACCTGGTCGCGGACACCTGTAGAGTAAACTGAACCTATATTACTACTACTACTTTTTCGGACAGTCTTCTCAAAAACGCAGAGATCAATTTAAAACGGGGCGAGACGCATGAGGATCAGGAAAGGCGAGAAGTGCTTTAGTATATACGAGCTTGTGGTGCTTGGGCATAGGTCGCAGGCAAGGATATGTACATACCGCCTCGATTCCTTGCTTCACGCACACGGCCGGTCTCTGTGCTGAATTTGTATTGTAAGCGCTAGGTCGCTCACGTGCAAGACTATTAACCCTTTGATTGTTGGTCACATCGTCTTGACAGAGCGCCCCTTAATATGTATCCAATTTCACGGCGCGGTATTGATTCAGGACAGTCAATGTGGGGAAAGCGGAGGAGGGGCCAAGGGCATCGGGAGAGGAGTGGTGGTCGCGGGGACGACCACAAGGGAGACCCTGATGTGGGATGTCCGAGAGTGGATTACGGTTGGTGACAGGCTGACTTGTATGTACTTCGAGTTCATCGACTGCCAGTGGAGGCGAGAAATCTAAGCTAAATTCTCTCGCCTTGAGCCTCACGCATAGAGCCGCATAAACGCTGTTGGCTACTCACCGGCGTAGAGTACCCATGAAGTTGGCGCACCAACACATTCCCAGACGTTACAGCATCGCGTGTTCACGCCTTTGGCTTAGACCTCATCAGTAAGACCGCGGACTTCCTGCCAAGACTTTTATGCGTGTAACTTGAATTGGGGATAGCGCAGAGAGAACTGCAAGTGCGTTGGCTCTTCGAGTACGCACGTATTCGTGAACGCGTACGGTTTGTGCAGGGTATTGATGTGAAAGTAGGACACTGCTAGACGGTTCCGCCACTGGGGAAGGGACAGGACGAGGGCGGGAACTGTGTCTGACGGTCTTGGAATGGTGGGATTAGTAATCAGACATGTACCTAGACTGTAAGGCGGAGCGAAAAGCAGAAACAAGTTATTAATAAGGGTATTTCTCAATTCTGTGTATGGAGAGCAGCCAGATCTAGCAAACAATTCGTAGTAGAGAATGACGAGCTATCAAAGTACGCGGACTCTAAAATGCCGTGGTTCTCCGACTATCGACGGCCAACCCTCTCGCTTACCGTGCTACTAAGGGCTCCTACCTCACAGACTGAAGGGAAAATTGCTCTTAAAAGCACTGGTAACTTATGTGTTCCCTCTTCACGTGGTCTTGCTGTTATGTATGACAAAAATCTCGCCAGGGTAGTGACCAATGAGTCTGAACCGGCGTCCCCACGTTGTTGCGAAGTTATATGTAGAGCCGAGATAGGCAGGTCGGATCACACCAGGCGGTGCGATATCAGGATCTGTGTCCACAGGGGAAGAATAAGACGCCACATGGGGCTCTTGTTGGCCTAGAAATTGTTCGTAGATGGTGCATCAAAAGTGACCCAATAGTTGCGGTAAGGCTGCCCATCCTCGCCTCCCAGCGGAGGTTTGCACATCGCTCGGTTCTGCGTCGCCCAAGGCCTCAATTAGCCAGTCCGTTCGGCTACATATGTGGCATAGGAACTTGAAAGCACAAGAACATAGAGACCCGCTTTCGACCGGAAGATTTGGCGCGTCAGCACGTGACGGATGACAAGAACTATGAGCCCCATCCTTTCAGAACGGCTGAGGCCAGCAACTGCTTGAACTGTAAACCACTTACAAGAAGGCCCAGCCTCTCAAGCTCGTCGGCTGCTATTGATTGTACATCCGGGGGGTAGCAGAAAATGAGGTCTACTCCAACCCTCTTGAATTAAGGCCGATGAATCACGTTATCTTCCAGTCCCGCCCAAGAACACAATGCCTCAGGAAGCAAAAGAAAAGTGGAAGGTAGCTTGACTGAAAGTGTCGAGACAACACAGCAATCTATGCAACGACATCCACTGTGACCTACACAAAATAAGGAATAGTTCCCTTTCAAAAAGACCTGAATGAGCATGCCACGATAACCGCATCGAATAAACAGACAACGAACCGCGCGTCTTGTCCGCTGTTGCGCCGCATCGCGCTCATTCTCCTCAGCCGGACCGTACACCGTGAAGTTACGTGCGCCATCTCACGGACAGTAAGAATTGCAGCCATATTTCCACACCGGTAACAGTAATTCGGTGCAGACCACACAGTCGCGAGTGCTTCATCGAACATATATTTGTAGCCTTCCTGGACAAGCTGGTGCGCGCGTGCGATGAGCGATAGCGAGTTGACATGATTAAACTGCGCATACATCTCAATAAATGAGAACAGTAAAAGTAGGGTTGGCGTACCTCGCGCGTGACGCTACCACCGAAGAGCCAACCTGCGCCTCGTGGGCTAACAGCCCAGTTCTCGACACCATCAGGATCGGACCACATAAGGTCTGCAACAATACGCCGGTATTTAGCACGTCATACATAAGAATCCCCGCACGGTAATTCAACTGACCACAGAATGCACCTTCATGGGGAATTTCCTGCGCCCGGGAAAGAACGCGGATCTGGTCGAGGGTACGAATGTCTGGCGACAGCCCGCCGTGAACGCAGAGTACTTCGCCATCAATAATCTGTATGTATGATGGATAAGATAGTACGAGAGGTTATGAGATAACAATGGACACGTACCGCAGCAAGGTTGAGGTAATCAAAGACGTTACAACACGCTTTCCATACTGAGGCGCTGCCGTACTTTTGCTGACACTCCTCTCCATAAGGTGTTGGATAGCGGAGGGATGTGGAGAGCGAGCAAGCATACCATAGAACCCATAGACTTGCGTTATTTGTCTACTCTCATGGTTTCCACGAAGAAGAAATATCTTATCAGGATAGCTTGATGAAAGGCTTGTCAAGGAGTGAGAGGACCACTAAATTCACGCACCGCGCTTTGAGAGCCAGAAGAAGAGACACCGTTTCAAGGCTGTAATGCCCCCGGTCGACAAAGTCCCCCTAAGAAGGCACAACTATCGGTGAGATGGAACGTCTATCGCGTTTCACGTACGTGCCGTGAATATGTAACTCGTCTCTGGGACGGATCCACCCTTCCTAAGTAGCTCTAGAAGGTCCCAGAATTGACCATGGATATCACCGCATATTGTGACGGGACTTGAGACAGGTTGGATATTAGATTCTTCCACGAGGATTGCGCGGACGCGGTCGCAGAGGATCTTCATATCGGATTCCGGAAGGTGTTCACAACGCATGAGTTGTGCGATCCATTTATCCGGGTCGTATCGAGTCATCTTGTGGATCTCTAGAGGCTTTGTCCGAACCCGGTGGAAGAGGAACGAGGCTCAAGTTCAAGCGCTCAAGCGCTCAAGGGCAATGTACTGTGTACCAGTTACATTTCTCCGTGTCCTAATCAGGAGCATCATTCCCACGCATCCACTACGTAGTTGGACTACGGCTACTTCTGTCACCGTGATCCCAAGGGTCACACGCGCACCGTGGTGTACGAAGGGCCTCCGAAGACATCATGTACCGATATCGATAGCAAGTGTGAATTCTATCATCTATGTACACCATGCGGCTTATATGCATATATAACCGCTTGGCTTGGAAATTTCTGATACCTATGGGCATGATGATGCTGCCTGGACGTTTGCGGAGCTAGTCAACTGTTGGAAGTTGAAACGGCATATTGTAAACAGAAGGTGCCAGCCCAACCGAGATTCTCTATCGTTTAAAAGACAAACCCAAGAATGATATTAGGCCGAGTAGTTGATTGCTTGTGGTTTGACTGGGGTTATAGTAACTCGACAGAAATAAAGAGAACGAATAATAGGGTTGTTCATGGTTCCATTAATTGGGCTCATTATTTGCCCATTAACCTCCCATTATTAGCTTTTCTCTGCCAATGATGATTTAATCGAATATTAATGGCCTAAATAATGAGCTTGTGTGAAAGCCGCTACTACAAGCAGCAACACCAAGATTAGAAACCCGGATAGGAGACCAACAATGCGCCCAGCTTTTCCCGGCAGTCCTTCATATATTGGATTAACGATGAGAGTAGGAGGGATATGAAGAAAGGTAAGCTTACTGTATCGCCCACGCTTGGGGTAGTTAAAACCATACTTGTGGAAGAACCTTCTGATGGGAGGCCAAGCGGCCGAAACCCAGATTCGTCTCCACATTTGCCATTTCTGCAACTCAAGCCATCAAAGATCAAAACAATTAGATGCCTGCGAACTAACCTCTGGGTACGCAAATACTACAACTAAAAGGAGCAGAAATTGCGGTATAATCATAACCCATAGTCCGGCGTGGATTTTGGTCGAAATTACCAAAAAAGGTGTCCAGACAAACAAAAAGAACGGAATTAGATCCCAGAATATAACAAACATTACAAGAACTATATCTGGTTAACCACGGGCATGCCAATTCGAAAGCAGTTGCTTGGACTCACCACCACAAAGAAAGCATTTCGAAGCAACAATAATTCCAGGCGCCCAATCAACGTGGAAAAAGCACTCCCACTTAGGTGGCTCTACAGTTTCGTACAGGCCAATCCAATATAATCTTTATCATTTGATCTGAGTCAGTCTGGGACAGCCGGGGAAGCAACTCCTCACAAAGACGCTAACACTGAGCCCGTGACCCAGTCTAATGCAGCCGGCACGATGGACTGTCCTTGAAACGACAAGACAAACTTGACAATTCCAAATGAAAGTAGCACTGTCAGGTTGAGGAATCTGTACCCGGTGAGTTTGACCCCGAAGGGAAGCGGCGTATCAACTTCATCCTCTTCTGTATCAGCACTTCCAGGTAGGTCTGCAGGCAAAACCTGAAGCTCTACTTGCCCAATATCGGTGGGCGGTGGAGGCATCGTCGCTTGGCGGTCCAAGCTAGGTCTTGATTCCATATTACGTGATATCTCCTGTAGTTATCTGCTTCCCTCCGTCGTTCGGTAGACCTACACGTGCATCAGGGATAAGAGGGTGAAGCAAGAGTCAGGAGGAGCGCTTTTGCCAGGCAGTGTATTTGGGTTTGGGTACGGGGTACGGGTTGGGCAAGCCCTAATAGGGATATTATGTAATATTCTGTCAGCAGGTCTAGGTGAGGTGTTTACTTGTTCAGCGAGTCGATGACTTAGAGCTGAAGCGCTGAAGCGCTGAAAAGCAGTGTTGCTGTTGCTGGGTGATTGCGACTGTCAACTACCCATAGGATACACCTTCAGTTGGTTGTGTCTTCTGAGCAGGAGGAATAGGACTACCTCCCTTCCTTCAGAGCAGTCGATGGTAGAATAGAATTTATAAAAGGTGCAAGAAAGGACTCCTGACATGGTGACGACGACGAAAAGTTTGTCCGCGCGGAGGTACACCCCTCACAGATACGACTTGACACCTGGTCGCGGACACCTGTAGAGTAAACTGAACCTATATTACTACTACTTTTTCGGACAGTCTTCTCAAAAACACAGAGATCAATTTAAAACGGGACGAGACGCGTGAGGGTCAGGAAAGGTGAGAAGTGCTTTAGTATATACGAGCTTGTGGTGCTTGTGCATAGGTCACAGGCAAGGAGATGTACCTACCGCCTCGATTCCGAGTCCTTGCTTCAAGCGCACGGCCGGTGTCTGCGCTGAATTTGTATTGTGAGCGCTAGCGTCGCTCACATGCAAGATTGTTAACCCTTTGATTGTTGGTAGCATCGTCTTGACAGAGCGCCCCTTAATATGTATCCAATTTCACGGCGCGATATTGATTCGGGACAGTCAATGTGGGGAAAGCGGAGGAGAGGGCAAGGGCATCCGAGTCGGGAGAGGGGTGGTGCTCGCGGGGACGAGTGATAGCCCCACAAGGGAGACCCTGATGTCACGTGATGTGGGATGTCCGAGAGTGGATTACGGTTGGTGACAGGCTGACTCGAGTTTTTTTTTTTTATCGACTGCCAGTGGAGGCGAGAAATCTAAGCTAAATTCCCTCGCCTTGAGCCTCACGCATAGAGCCGCATAAACGCTGTTGGCTACTCGCCAGCGCGAAGTACCTATGAAGTTGGCGCACCAACACATTCCCAGACATTACAGCATCGCGTGTTCACGCCTTCGGCTTCGACCTCATCAGTAAGACCACGGACCTTCCTGCCAACACTTTTTAACTTTTATGCGTGTAACTTGAATTGGGGATAGCGCAGAGAGAACTGCGAGTGCGTTGGCTCCTCGAGTACGCACGTATTCGTGAACGCGTACGATTTGTGCAGGGTGTGGATGTGAAAGTAGGACACTGCCAGACGGTTCCGCCACTGGGGAAGGGACAGGACGAGGGCGGGAACGGTGAGTCTGTGACGGTCTTGGAATGGTGGGATTAGTGATCGGACATGTGCCTAGACTGTAACGCGGAGCGAAAAGCAGAAGCAAGTTATCAATAAGGGTATTTCTCAATTCTGTGTATGGAGAGCAACCAGATCTATAGCAAACAATTCGTAGAGAATGACGAGCTATCAAAGTACGCGGACTCTAAAATGCCGTGGTTCTCCGACTTTCGACGGCCAACCCTCTCGCTTACCGTGTCAGGGCGTATCTGGAAGAAGTTGAGGAAAATCTTGAATTCAGTAGTTTACACAGGCACGCAGGGAAATAAGCTACAAGGAGAAGGAGCCTTCCGAGCCGACATAAGTAGTAACACATTAAATACAAATGGGAAAGTAATGGGATGGACCTAGCGGATATGAAGACTGCAGGTCGAGAGGTAAGCAAAGCCAGTTCGAAGTAGTCAAACAGACGATGAGAATAGGACGTTGGACGTCACGAAGATGTTGTAGTACAATGAGAGAGCTGAAGCCAGTGCGCAGAACGGAAAGGGAAGGTATAATATGTAAAGCAAGAGTAACACATACACCCCCATTAGGCCATCACAGGGTTTGATGCGCCCGTTCGAAACAGAGAAGGTAGTGGGAAACGGGTCCTAAATTGAGGTGAGATGCGGTGCAAGATGTAGAGGACATTTTAAAACACGATCATTAGGGAAATCGAGACACAAGAGGCTAGAAAGATATCGGAGAATTGAAGGAGGGTAAACGCGCCAGGAGGCAGCGTAGCATCGCACTATGGGAGAGGTGTGAAAGGTGGTGGAGACTGAGGTAGTGTTGCAAAGTGCAAGACAGTGTGGGGGCACATCCTAATGGAGTGGCAACTGTCAAGGATCGTTGCAACACGGGCGAACAAAAGGAGAGGAAGACAGAAAGTGAAAGGAGGAGAGTAAGCGGGTGGAAGGAAGAAAATGTGGGTGGAGTCAAGTACTAGCACTTCGCTGAGCTTACATTGACTTTGACCCAATCTTAATGGCGCTTGACAGCTACGGGGTGACGGGAGTGCTGACGTGCAGTGGCGAATGACTCTATGCCTCGCTGTGCAGCTCTGTCTGTTGTTCGTCCGTATATGGAAAGCTTCTTTAGATTGGGGAATACTTCTGCGGCGGACTCTTCTGTGAGATCTTGCAACGCAGCAGCTATAAATGGCTCCAACTTGGCGGGTATTGCGAGTCTCTGCACAGAGGTAAATGAGCGGAAGAGTCCGAGCCATTGTGCGCAATCCATCTCGTCTGGCCGAATTCCTAACGGAGGGTTGTGGTCCTGCCAAAGGCCGTAATTGATGTTGAGAATGTCCACACTGGAGCAGAGGGGCAGAATCTGTGAGCATAACTGCCGTTAAACTGCGTTACAGCATGCACCTGCCAATCTAATTCTTTGCATCGGATTCCCCACTCGAGACTAGCCAAGTGACGTGAGGAGAGACAGGCTTGGCCACTAGGATCGAAGGACAAGGATATTTTGGGTAGTCTGGACAACTTTATATGACCAACGAACCGAGCGACTTGTGATGTTTCGAAGACCAGCCGGTTAAAGAAGGTTATATAGATCACCGTTGGAGGGGCAGGCGCCGCCAGAGGCGGTGGTGGTTCGGGGTGAAGTCGTGTTGCTCTCTGCTTATCTCAGCGTCGGAAGTCCGCTACGCTTCCCACGCTTGTCATCCCCGGCCCTTTACCCCCGCGGTCCCTGACCCCTACTCCACCGTGAGCAGAGGAGCATCAATTCTGGCCGTGAAGGCTTCAAACCACTCGCTGACACCACGAAAATGCAAAAAATAGAGAGCAGGAAGGAAGATACGCGTGGGTGGAGGTGGAAGACTGTCTCCTCGTCTGTAGTGAGGAGTAGGGGATAGGAAATCGATCCAAAGGGATTCGAGGTTTGTCAACGTGGACAGAGACGTGGCCATCGATTCGGGTGAAATGTACCAAGTATTCGGTATGCAAGAAAGGGTAAGACTCGTAAGGTGAGTTGCAGACGAGAGAAGTCTTGACAACGATGGGAATGAAATTCCCTCCAAACTGAGACTTTGTAAAGATGGGGCGGATCCATTCAAGAATGTCTCAGGAACAGTGAACGTTTCATTGAATGAAGTAAGGTCTAGAAATGTCAGTGCCAGGAATGGTTCCTGCATCATCGTCATAATTCGTCCAAATATGGCACTCGATACGATCATATAAACCTCGCGCACACGATGACGATGCTCCAGGGCGGCAATGAAGTTGTCCAATTTGTCCTTGTTGTTCCTTGGTGTATACCATTCCCTGTGCCAGACGACGAGAGGAAATTCCGGCCAGATATGCAGCAGTTTCCTCACAGGTGTTCCCTCAGCGCAGTAAAGTTTCAGATCGAGACGGAGTGGTGATGCAAAAATGACATATCGCCATCTTCGGCATACATGCACCAGCTTGAGCCATCCCCGCTCCCAAGTTAGCTTCTCTTTGGCGACGGCGATAAAGAGGGAATGAAACACTTCTAGGAGGACCCCATTGGGAAGTGACTCAATCGTCACCCGTTGCAATCTCCAGACTGCCCTATATAGGTCAGCAGCCATTGCCGTTTCTCTAGATGAGCCATACCTGGTCCTTGCTGAATAGACAGCTCCTTCTGGAGAAGCGAAATATGGTTTGCGACCTTTGAGCCTCCGGGGCGACTATCCCGCGGCATTGAAGAGGTGTTAAGGCCCTAACTTAAGTGGAGGTGATGACCGGTGAGTGATACTAGTATTGCCTGGGTGGGGGAACGAGAAACATTCAGTGGTGAGTTTTTGAGCCCGCCTAATTCGCGATAAGTGAGTGCCTAGTATACTTGACGTAGTGAGGATACAGGCATACACAGTAGGAATCACTGAAGGAGATGGATAGCAGTCTTCGGTTTAGAGGAGGGTAGCTTAAGGGATAGTTACTATGACCGTGATCCTAGCAGTCACATTGCGTTACGCACAGCATTCACATACTATTCGACGGTGGTCACGGTCGACTGAGCTATCAAAGTACGCGGACTTTAAAATGCGACTTTCGACGGCCAACCCTCTCGCTTACTATGCTACTAAGGGCTCCTACCTCACATACTGAAGGGAAAATTGCTCTTAAAGGCACTGGTAACTTATGTGTTCCCTCTTCGCGTGGTCCTGCATGTCTTGAGCAGCCTAATAATCAACAGCAATACAGGTAAAGCGAAAATTAGCGCAGGGTGCTTAGTCATAGGACGGTTACGATGATGGGCATATAACCTCAGACTTTTCTAAAGGTCTCTACTTCCTGTGAAAGAGAAAAATAAAATATACCAAGCGGTGACCAGATAAGAGCCATTCCACACCAGAATCCCAGTATTGCCCCCACCGAGCCGAGCCACTCTAAATAAGAGATTCGTGTACAGAAACTTACAGAACGAAACGGATGGAGCTCACCATGTTGCTCTGCAAGAGGGGCACCAAGTCCATATATTTCAAGAAATTCCGTCGCGTATTTCCTAACTCGTGCCGCTGTTCGCAATCGTCGGGTCTGTGGAGATGTCCGTCAAAATTGGACGTGATTACATGTACCATTAAACCAACCCCAAGCCAGAAGGATTGTACGCAGGCTGTAAACAAGACATAGACTACTAGCCATATGTCGACAGAAACATGTGAGACGAAATGGCCGAGTAGAAATATAGGCAGGCTGCAGAAAGCAGTGATGGTGAGAGTTCCATGAAGGGCGAAGAGTGAGCCAGCGACTGTTACCCGTTGTCAGCCGATCTAGTGCGCCAAGATGCAAGCTACTCACCTCCTCCAACAAACCGCTTGGCACAATAGGAGATGGAATGCGTCAAGTCGACGTGGAAGAACCACTCCCATTTTTTCAGGTGAATCGATTCATACAGGCCGATCCAATACAAGCTTTGATTAGGGTTAGGTCCCCTTGTGAAGGGGATGGGACAAGAAACGGACTCACACAACTGCAAGAAGTGCCCCCACTACCCAATCTAGTGTCGTCGGCGCAACCGTTTGGCCCATGTAAGTGAGGATACCCTTGGCGAGGCCAAATGAGAATACTATGCTCATGTTGAGCATTCTGTAGGCCGTCAGCTTGACCCCAAGGGGTAGTAGCTCAGGATGAGGTGGAGTATCTTGATTTCTCGTATGGTTATCTTCAACATCGTGATCACTGCGCAAATATTCAGGAGACAAGCGGAGAAGTTCAACCAGAGGATAGTGGTTCTAAATAAATGGAAGTGGCACTTACTTAGCAGCAGCAGGTGCGCTCATGATGACGGGCGATGATGCCCTCAGGTCAGCTGAGGGCGACCTGACGATTAGGCCAGAGCCGTTTCCACCGTTGTTGTTCATAGATTTATCTATGAGTCGTCTTGTTCGAGATTCTTGCGTCTTCTCGTTGTAGGATCCGGTCGTAGTGGTCGGCACAGGTGGTACATAATAGGTGAACAAAGAACAAAGGAAACGCGAGTCATAATCAGCGCGCGCTAATCAAATGACCAAGTACTACTGACCAAGTACTACTGTACAGTTAACTAACTTACCAAACCCACTAGAACAAATACTGCTGACAGAATATTACATAATTTACCAGGTTCGCCCCAACCATTACTTTTTTTATGTGGCGGTCACGGTAACCAGGTCCTCCTGACCCCCATTTTTTCCCTCTACCGAGTGACGGAGCGAAGCAGGTAATTGCAGATATCAGATAATATGGAATCACGACCTAGCCTGTACCACCAAGCGATGATGCTGCCACCTCTGTCTCCACCGCCCACCGATATTGAGCTCCAGGATTTGCCTGCAGGCCTACCTGTTACTGTTCAGCCTGCGCCTGGAAGTGTTGATCTAGATGGTTCAGAAGAAAATGAAGTCGATGCGCCGCTTCCCTTCGGGGTCAAACTCACCGGGTACAGATTCCTCAACGTGACAGTGCTACTTTCATTTGGAATTGCCAAGTTTGTCTTGTTGTTGCAAGGACGGTCCATCGCGCCAACTGCATTAGACTTGGTCGCGGGCTCAATATTAGCAGCTTTGTGAGGCGTTGCTTCATTGAACTTTCCGAGCTGACTCAGATCAACGATAAAGATTGTATTGGATTGGCCTGTATAAGACCGTACAGCCACCTAGGTGGGAATGGTTTCTCCACGTTGATTGGGCGCCTCCTATTATTTTTGTTTCGAAATGCTTTCTTTTTGGTGGTAAGTGTCCAAGCAAATGCTTCCGAATTGGCATGCCCGTGGTTGACCAGATAAATTCCTTCCAGCGTTTGTAGGGCACCTGTGTGGAATTCTGCCTTCTCTTGGCCAGTGGACTTATGGATATCTGTTATCGTTTTTTGGTTTGAAAAATTACCTATCCATGATATTGTTTTGGCTGTCCATAGTGTTGTATATGATGATAGGATATGTGCTCCTGGTGCTTACTGCTCTGGCAGTTTTTTATGTTTGGCTTGAGTTGGAGATAGGGCCGCTGCGAGTGTTGAATCAAAGGTGGTTTTGCTCTCCCATCAGAAGGTTCTTCCAGGAGTTCAGGCATGGACGATATAGTAAGCTTATCTTCCTTCATATCCCTCCAACTACTAACTGTTAATACAGAATATGAAGGGCTGCTGCGAAATGCTGGATTTTTTATTGGACTTCTTATTGGATTGGTATCCACTTTTTACTTCTTTATGACTGTACTACCATCACGTATCTAGTGTTTAAAAACTTTTACAAATAAAGTCATACTAGCAACACCATCAATTCTTCCCCAAATTTATTAATTCCTTTACCTTTGCAGCGCTAATCAAACTTGAATGACGAAGTACTAAGTTACGTGCATCCGAGTCCGCGCGGGTCGCGCCTCGGAGCCGGAACCCGGCATCAGCTCCAGCTCCGAGTCACGTCCACTCCGAGTCGTTGACCCAGGAAACCACATCTCGATTTATCTAGATAACAAATCTCCCCTGGGGTCACGACTTGGGCACCGCGCCTGAACGCAGCGAAGGGCCTCAGGACCTTATTTCAGCCGGGCCTTGCTTCCTTGTCTCACTCTCTCAATACTTATTTTGCGAAGGCTTGTAAGGTAATACATAGGAACGGCCAACCAGCGTTGGGTTCATACTACTATTAGTAGAGAGAGGGTACACTATGGAAGTTAAGATGCAGTATGCTCGACATAACTCTAAAGCAGAAACGAAAAAAAAAAATAGGAATGTATATAGACATAGACGATCGAATCTGTTTCCCCCTTAGGCTGGAATGGGGATAGTACTCAGGAACTCCCTGAATCCGCGCCTCCATGCCTTCCACACTACGCCCATATAGTCAACAAAGATCATTGCGCTCCATACGAGCTGCAGTGTTGACCATACGGCGACTGAGCAGAGAAACATATCTGCCGACATCAGTCTGCAGGTGGCATGAGGCAGCAGACACGAGCGCGCGGGGAGAGGAGAGTTCTTCAAGGCGAGAAGGTCTATGCACAATGTTAATAAGGTCAAGTAACCTAATGTGATAAGGCGGTGTTGGCAATGCTCACGAATCCAGACGAGATAGTCAAATACGAAAACGCATGCGGTGACACTTGCTACGAAGACGATGAAGTAGATGTGGTTCTTGGTGCCGACTAATTGTTCCATGAGAGGGCGAGCGACAGAAGAGAAATGGATTAATATGACACACTGCAGTTCAGCATCAATGAGGTATGGCTGGGTTTGTTGTCAGGCAATAAAAGTGGCCGGGTCAAATAGTTCCGTACATATCCATGCATCTATGATGCGTAACGCATTTGTTGCACGTGGAGCAGTGTCTTGTGCTTGGAGGCTTTGCAACCTGCCGTCAGGTGCAATATCAGCGCGAAGTTGTCCATACCAGTCGCGGGACCCACCAAGCATTGTAGACAAAACGTGTCCATGTTCAAACAATTACGCTTGACGAGTTTTTCTATAGTCTGTACGGGATCACATATAGGAATAAGATGGGGAAAGGTCGCACTTACCGGTTTCAAAGCATCTCTAGGTGTAGTGCATATTCCCGGGTCACAGAACATCGTGCAAAGGAACGCAATCACGCAAAGGATAAACAAGAGCACGAAAGCAGCGTGTATGAAAGGCTTGTGAGGTGCATCTGTTCAACCGTCCTGGTGAAGACAAATACCGAAAGTGGGAGTTTGGAGACGCACCATACCGGAGACGGGAGAACCAGACATACGAAATCCACAACGCAGAACCGGATATAATGCCAACAAAATAAGGGCTCGTGTTAATGCTTTCACTGACCGAGTCGCG
>QFDX01006572.1:0-12833 GCA_003315875.1 Lactifluus piperatus | reverse complement strand
CTGCTAGTCATGTATCACAGGAGGCCATGGATATCGCTACTCTTCAGGTGATTCCCCTCTTCCCCCCTTCTCTTTACCTCAATTTCCGTTAATCCTCTCAAAATTCATTCAGTCTCAGCTTGCAAATGTGATTTATTATCCCTCTCAAGGTCAACCTGGCGTCCACTGCGTTACTCGCCGCAACAGCTATGCGCAACCGTGCAACACTCCCACCCCGACTTCCGCCACAGCGTCATTTCATTGGGAATGGGAAGACCCCACTCGACACAGGGGCCAAAGTTCTGCTCCTTACGTGACTCCTGCCCCTCCTCGCAATTGCGATGTAGACGATGAAATGGAAGACGAACAGGCCGTTGAAAACCTCCTAAATATGCACACAAACCAGTACCAGCTTGACACACTGCCACAACGACGGCAGCCACCAAAATACCGCCCGGCTCCACTGAACCAGTTCCCCCCACCGCCACCCCCACCTTTGATGGGTTCCCCGACATACGACAACACCCCAGGTTTATCAGGGTCACCATCTCACTTTGCGAACACAGACCCGTTCTTCCTCGCCGCTGCGCAGACCGCGTCTCTTACCCCTGCACCTTCCTTTTTCGGGCAGGCTGCACGACCGGCGCCCAATTCACCTTTCAACTTGAACCTCTCCGCACAACAGGCACACCACGTGCTTGAGGTCGAGTCTCGTACCGTCCTCGTCGGTGCCGGTCAGAGCCGGTAATTTTTCTCGTCTCGCTTGCCCGCATCTCCCTCCCCCTATCGTACCCCTCCAAATAGTCAACCTTTTACATTTCCATTCCGCTTCTAAATCTGATCGGCCTCTTTCCGTGATAAATGTGCAGTGCACCGCGCTGCTCGTCGCCTTCGTTTAGGAGGCTAGAGCCCTCGTTCACACCTGTACACGGCGACACGACAGATACCCCTCCCCTCCTTCCTTAGATCGCATATGTGCGCCACCTATGCGCTTTTCGGCCTGTACTGCCCTGCTGATGTTGTGGCGGCAGTGGCTGCCATCGCAACCTTGATGTACTTTTTCGTCTCTTCTTTCCTTTTTTTCTTAATGTGTCGTTACCCCTTTATTCCTTCCTCTCCGACCTATCTATCATCCTCTCTCCCTGGAACTTGGAGAGGACCGTTACCCTTGCCCCGTGTACCCCGTACAACCCCGTCCCGATCCACATCTCTCGCACGTTGCAATATCTCATTATCGTCTTGATGTAATCAGCCCCATTCTTGTTGTTCGCTACATTCGTCATCCTGGTTCTGTACAATGTAATCTTTCCCCCTCTCTATCGCGCACGCACTGCATGTCGCCGAAAAGTCTGGTATAAAAAAAAGAAATTCCCCTGTTTGGCACAATTACACACACTCAACGATCACTCTTTCGGACGTGGGGGTGGGAAGCCTGGGAAAAAGTTCCGAATCCTACAGTGTACGCAACAGCAAATGAGACGATGTGATGCCGACTTTGTACAAGTTCGTAAATACACTTCTCCATCAATGATATCGTTGCATCGATTAGACGCGGGCGCGTGACGTAGACCCATGATCAAACGAAAGATATGCCAAAGGGGACTATCTGCTCCAAAAGTAGGTATAGGTGCGAGAGAGAGCGACGAAAGCAACGTGACAATCTGTTAGACCTAGAAAAGGTCCTCAAGTGTCATCTGCTTCACGATATCCTGGAGGAGAGGGGAGAGATGATAATCAGAACTACTGAATGTGGGGAAGTATGACCTTGCGTACCGTATTCGCTACCATATTTGTGAATTCTTCAAAGCTGAGTTTTCCATCGCCATCTTTGTCAGCCTCCATGATTGTCTTATCAACGATCTCCTGGAGTTGTGTATCCTGCGCGGGAAGTTCGTATAAAGATGCGCATGTAAAAGGCGAGGTGCCAATACGACACGACACGACAACGACACGGACCTTCAAATTATTGCCTACCATCATCTTGAGTACGAGAAACAGCTCCCCATTTGAAATGAATCCATCGCGATCCATATCGTATACCTTGAAGGCAACTGACCCGCTCGTTCAGTAAGCTCGCCACAAGGCTGAAAGAGAGAGAGCGGCGTTTCGTGCAGCATACATCGCAATTTCTCCTCCCGTCCACCTCTGCTACTAAATGCACTCAAACCCCCTACGAATTCCTGAAAGTCGACCGTACCACCGCCGCTACAAAAGCCCAGAGCCGAAAACGTCGTGAGCAAAGAAGAAGAGCAGCCCAGGAAAGGCAGGCGTAAAATATCGGCGCACTCTTCATCGAATATGGCTATCATTCGGGACGCTAGGGGATTGTTGGCGATCTGCGGGATCTGCAGAAACTCGTTGCGGTCTATTGAGCCCGAACCGTCACTACGTAAAGAAGATCGTGTGTGTGAGGTCCAGCGAGGTGAGGAGGGGGGTAAGAAGGGCGTATTGGGTGGCGGCGGACATACCTGTCGAGCTTCATGAAGCGCTTCTTCAGTCGCTCGAGTTCGTTCGAATTGACTGCACACAAATGCGTGGGGTAAGTGTGAGAAGAAGGATGTGAGATGCATGCAAAGGTAACACACAATTAGACCGCTTTTCCATGTCCTCCATAAACTGTGATGCTGTGGATGCGAGGTTAGGGAAACATCGTAAGCCATCAGCCTTGAGGGTGGAAGAATGATACAGACGTGTTTGACCCATGTTGAGGAAAGTGGAAGATTGAGTGGTGGGTGGACGTGGACGTGGATGTACAAGACAAGTGGAGAGTCGTCCGTGGGAACTTGAACGGTGACAGTGATGGCTAAGACCGTTTCGCTGCCCATTGCCCATCTCGCAGCTGCCCTTCGTAGTACACGCCGACGAATTACTTTGTCTTCATGTCCTCAATCACATACCCTTCCTCTCTCCGACGCCCAGCGCAAAACCATCTACGCCCTCTCAACACCTCCCGGAAAGTCTGGCGTTGCCCTCATCCGTGTCTCAGGGCCTGACGCGCTCGGTGTCTGGCATCGTATGGTACGCTCTCCTCGACCAGCACCCGTCGGTCAGTGGCAGCAAGTCAAGGGAAAGCAATCCCACTCTGCGTCGTCATCCCCCCCAGAACCATGGAAACTCGAGCGATGTCACGTCGTCGACCCTCACACCTCTGAATTGCTCGATGACGCCCTCGCCGTCTATTTCCGCGGTGAGCTGGGGCCCAATGCCCATATCCATACCCTTCCATCCTTTTTCCTTCCCCCGCTGACGATGAGGCCCGTCTCACCATTTTTCTGATATCATATACATCTTAAAAACAAAAATCAATAATGTCCACGTACAGCCCCACGTTCTTTCACCACTGAGGATGTCTTAGAACTCCACGTGCACGGTGGGCGAGCCGTCGTTGGTGCAGTACTCGCTGCACTTGCGCGCGTCCCTGGATGCCGCCCTGCAGCACCGGGAGAATTCACCCGCCGCGCGTTTGAGGGTGGTAGGCTAGACCTCACACAGGTAGAGGGCCTGCGCGACCTTGTAGAAGCCGATACGGAGTCTCAGCGGCGTGTAGCGCTGCGCGTCGCAGGGGTGGGTGCGCGCCTGTTCCCCGTCCCCCGTCGTGCGGTATGACTTGGTAAACTCATTAATATGTGACGCATGGCGCTGTAGGGAGAATCACGCGCGCAGTTTCAGGCGTTGCGTGAGGATATCGTTGCCTGTCTTGCTCTTGTCGAGGCCCTCATCGATTTTGGGGAAGGTGAGGACCTCGAAGAGGGTGTGTTTGAAGAGGGTACGCGCTCCTCTTTAGACTCGCTCCTTGATGGGAGGATGGTCTGAATTGACCAACTGAACATAGCAAGGCAACGAGCACAACGCTTAAAGGACAAGATACAGTCCATTCTGTCGGACAATCGGCGAGGAGAGATCATGCGTGCCGGTATCCGCCTCGCCATCTTTGGTCCGCCTAATGTTGGCAAGAGCAGTTTGCTGAACTTTCTCGGTGCGGCACTCCCCCTATCGGATCAATACTGAAGCCATCGTGGCGCTCACGAGAAAGTGCGGCAGCTCAGCGCGAAGCTGCGATCGTCACTAACGTGCCGGGGACCACGCGCGACATCTTGGAGCTCTCACTAGATATCGGCGGGCTCCCGGTCCAGGTCGCCGACACGGCCGGACTGAGGGAGACTGTGGACGAAGTAGAACGTATCGGGGTTGAGAGGGCGCGGAAAGCGTGGGTCGTCGTGCCCTGTTTATTTGCGATTGGACCTTTATGCTAACACATGTCTCCTCAATGCGCGAAAAAAAAAAACCTGTGTTCCTATATTGCGGGGTCTCTCATTCCTCACGCGCGCAACTACACAATAAAAAAAGAGTTCAAGCCGCAGACGCTTCACTCCTCGTGCTCTCGTTCCCGGACGCCGTCTCCACCACAACAGATTCGGGTCCTCGGCTCGAGATCCCGACCGAACTCACCCCGCTCGTAACTCCAACCACGTTCATCCTGCTCAACAAGACGGATCTACTTCCGACACCCTCCGCGCTTAAGCCAGCGCTTGCTGCGCTCACGCAGCGCGGTTATCACGGTTGCTGTTGGGCGGTTAGCCTCACCTCACAAGCCGGGACGGACGAGTTCCTTGATGGGCTTGCTAGGGCACTACGGGACCGGTGTGGTTTTCTTTTTAAAAAAAAGTGATGGGGGGTTTTTTTTTTACGCGAATATAGGTACGGTCTCGTCGTTGGAGATTCTCAGGACGAGGACGTTCCCCCACTCTACATCACTCACGCACGGCATCGCACCCATTTGGAATCGGCACTAGGGTTTTTGAATGCGTTCTTGAACATTCGTGGTCTGTTGGTCCTCGGCCTTTTTTTTTTTTCATCCGGCATCAAAATTGATGGGTTGTACTTTTTCGTTTTTTTTCTAGCGCCTGACGACATCGTTTTGGGCGCGGAAGAGTTACGGTATGCGGTTCAGGCCGTGGGCAAGATCTCAGGCTTGGTAGACGTTGAAGACGTCTTGGATGTCATCTTCAGTCAGTTTTGCATAGGGAAGTAAGGCAGGCCTTCGACCCGTTTCAAGTTCATTTAGTGGACGGTGAAGGGGCTCTGGGCACCTATAGTCCATAGTCACGCGAGCGGGTTGATGTGTTGTTTGCTTCCATTCATTCGGACATGCAGTGGATGTTGGTTTACATGAACCCATGACTACAACATCCGCATTCTGACCCCCGACTCAACGTAAAAAATGAACATGGGATAACTAGTATTGCTAAACCTTTACCGCGGTTATTATCTTTAGCCTTTATCCTAAACATGATCTCATTTCGTCATAAGTAACGGAATCTTTTCTGCCCATTTAGACCAGTTAGCTCAGACGTCGCGTGATAATGAAGGGCAAAGTGTGATTCCTCCATACGTTATCGGGTGAAAGGTTGTCCATCTCAACATCTTCATCGTGGTCACGCTTCACCAACGCCGAAGGGTTCAAGCTCCCGTCGATGGACATGGACATGTCGCTTTCCTCCATTGCAGGTAAGGGGTTACACGACCAAGCCAGTAGCTTTGCGTCTTCCCCCCCACTGAGAAGGACGTTGGCCTACAACACCAACGGAAGAACGTCGTTGATCAAAAAACTTCACCAAACAAAAAAAGGTTTTGGGCTCACACGTTCGTCCAAGAGCATCGAACGCACGACGCCATTGTGATGGCCTGTCCACAGCCTTTCTAAAGACCAAGGCGAAGTGCGGTCGTAAAAGTCAACGTTCTTGAGTAAAGCCAAATCTCCCCTTGGGACGCTGTGAGAACGACAATGCGGATGGTAAAGATTGGGGGGAAAGAGAAACGTGCTCGTTTGAGCCTACGAGAACGCTCAGACCGCTCTCTTCTGACGTGTGGCACCCAATCAGATAGTCGGTGACCCAAGTGCGCGCTTGAGTGTGAACAGAAGGACTACGAATATCGAGATCATTCTTGAGATCAAGCTGGAAAAAAAAAGATTATTTTTGCGTGCACGTCAAAAGAGGAAAAATTGCGAGCCCGCTCCAAGAATACGTAACGTACCTTGTCTGACCACAAGCTGAATGTCTCCATATCCGTGGCGGCCCATACACCGCCTATTGGAAGTCGCTGTGCGGGCGCCGCCGCCTCTCTACTTGAATGATGATAAGGAAACCAACCTGCCTGCGAAATGCTACTACCCAGATTGCCGACGTGCAAAACGGCCTCGTCCTCATCTGCTTCATCCGCATTCGATATGCAGACAAGCCCATCAGTCGAGCCGGAGAGCAGGAGGTTTGTGGTCGAGTGTTCTGGGGGCCGATGAAATTGCACGGTGGTGATGTCATCCGAGTGGGTAGACGTATGCGTCCTGAGGGGCGCGGCGGGATGTCGTGGGTCCCTGTATCAAAAAAGACCTTCTGCTCAGGGCACACTTTGAATGACAGAACGATGAGTGAGAGATGGGCGGACCAGTACAGGATGAGCGCATCGTCCTGTTGTAGCTCGGTTCCGGCTGCGACGGTCAAACCGTCCAGCGAGACATCACAGGAGAGGAGGGCTTTCTGTTTCCCTTGGAATGGCACTGGAGGACATCAACAAGTCTATTTTAAGTTTTTGCGAGAAATATCTTTCTTCGCTTGCGTGGGCCAGGCAAGTTACACGTACTCTCGATCGCTACTAAACTTGTGCGGTCATCCCAAACACGCACGACGCCGTCCCTTCCGGAGGATATGACCACTCTTCGATTTATGCCAGCCACAGAGTCGATAGCACGCAAAGATGTTGTACCTCCCTGGTGTCCCTCAAAAAATTGAGATGTCAGAAGAGATGATCGGTCGAATAAGTATATTGTATTGGATGGCGTAGACGCGGACGCTGCGTAGTGGGAACCTAAGGCAGCGATTGCTAGGACGTAAGCATCGCAAGGCAGACGTGAGGATTTAATAGGTGCAGTGTGCTCGACGAGTGTAGGAGATTCGAGGAGAGCAGTCATAAACAAAGAAGTGTGAGTGCCTTATTGTACCTTATCGACGGATCAATTTGAACCATGCGGAAGCATAGCAACTAAGCAGGCGCCCAAGTTTATGCCTTATCGAGGAATACTCTAGAACTTTAAAGACTACAACCACCCACACCACCCTTCCACCCGACCCGACCTCGCCCTCGCTTCTCGTGCCTTATCTTTGCTCCTGCTGCTGCGACCAGCTTTTGTTCGCGTCCACCCATTTTGTATCACATTCGTTTCCTATACTTCAGTCACATTATACTTCCTCCGCGGCCCATCATTAGAGGACCCATACCCGCAAGCATCGCTTTATACCTGTCAATTTTCCTTGAATAATATAAATATTTTCATCATCGCACCTTTTCTTCTCGCTCATGGCCCCTCACGGTGCGTAGCTCATGAGGTTCTGCAACTAGTATATGACCTTTTTTTTTTCAATAGGTACTCGTCGCCATCGCCTTCCTCAACACCGCCCCGACTACATTCTCATTCCTGCCTCTGACGGTGTGTGTTCAACTTTGTCGTCTATTTTAAAGGTTTTAAACTTCGCTGCCACGAAGATGTATCGCTCACACAAATGAGTGAGAAATCGCCACTACCAGCTATCATTGTCACTCCCTCGTCCCCATCCTGCTCCGCTGATTTTTCGATTGCCTTTCTGGCACCTCCGGAGAAACCCACCCTACGCGAGCGATTATTTGCGCTGGCTGAACCGCTGAATCTCAAGGCGCGGACCACTTTCATACTTGTTCTCCTGCTCTTCATCATGGCATGCCACCTGTTCACCTATCGACTTGCTACAAGCCATCCCCATCTACAGTTTGGTCCTTTGCATGGCATCTCCGAAGCTCAAGCTGATGGACACCCTGGTCATCACATGAGCTGGTTTGATTGGAAAGCCCTCTGGGGTGGACAGATATCTGACATTGATGGTAAACGCGAGTTTGTTGTTGGTGAACCGCTTAATTTTTGACGTATATTACGATGTGATGCAACGTCTATACTGGTGGCTTGTGCATTCCTGTGTAGGGATCAAGTCCAAGTCGTTCCTTAGCTTTTCTTGTGGTTTGAACATGTCGAGTTTGACTAGGTTTTATACATAAACCTAACCTTTGTCCCTTTGACTTGCACATCCCATTTGTGGAATTCGTCGCAAATTATCGAAACACGTTTCAATCGATGGTAACATCCCCTTTATGAGTTTCATCCTTAAAATGACTAAACTGATGCCTTCATTGGAATCCTTCTCTTCTCAACTTCCATATCACTTGATAAACGCCCTGCCCTTGTTCTCCGAGGATCACCCAGAGCTTGACCGCTCGACCGCTCGAACTGAGCCTGCAAGAAAACCTGACTGGTTCTTGGATTTTCGGCTGAGGTCGCCTGGGGTCGCAACAATTTTTACGTCAATAGTCTTGCGGTTCAGTCTGGATCTCTTCCTTCTCTCACAGGTCATCGTCTTGCTTCATCTTCTCGAAAATCACATCACCGTCGAGGTAATCTACTCATATCTGATCATGCCAGTGCCATTCACTTTAATTTCGTTAGATTGTAGCCGTTCTTTAGATCTTTTGTCTGTCCTCAAGACTACTTGGGTGAATCATTCAGCTGGGTCGTTGGGTGTGTCAACTTGTTATCGGCTTTACTTTCTAAAGCAAACACATACACCTTACCACAGATTCGATTCTCAATTTGGCTTCCCTCCCTGAAGATAACCTTCTCGAGGCTTACCATCGAATTCGGGCGCTAACTGCGGTAGTAGGCTTTCATTCTTCCCTTCAGAAATATGATCCCAAAGCGCGCTTGCTAGTTTCAATAATAGTGCTTTCTTCCACACACAGAAGGTATATGCGTAATGATTGCACGGCGGGACCATCATCTCCATTCCTCACCCCAAAATGTCAATAACGCGGCATAGTCACTGCGCTAGTACTCGGCCTTTGGTTGCATCACTCTCTGGACACCTCAACATGAGAATGCGAAGGACGTCTTTTCGTAATACATCAAATAATCTCTGGGACCCTATAACTTTCTTCGACCTTTATGCCTTTTATAGCCCGTCCACTTAAATGTTCTTCCGAAGCCGGCGGCATTTGCACCGCAATCAGAACTGGATAATGTAACCTCATATGAGAACGTTGAAGAATATGGTTTAACTCTCACACTAAAGCAGTGATTTTCCTTACTAGTTGTCCTTTATGGGTCTAACGAAATTTTCTCTGCTATGGTGACCGTGATGTGGAACTTCTGCGGCGGAAGCGAACGCACTACGTTGTGTTAGCCCATGCAACTGTGAACATTGTCGTTCTCAGCTTCGTAAAGGAGCTCAAGTGGTGTCTGGTATCTTCCCGACATAGCACAATGGAAACGTCGACACTGCCCCTGGGCCAAGAATCTTACCTAAATTGGCCAAGACTGTACAGTATTGGTCTCGCGCCTTTTGTTAGGCTTATTGACGGCCGGTGCCGGACGTTGAACGCTGAAAGTTGTTTTATTGGATGATGGTTCCTTCGAGTCGACACGACCATCGTGCCTACATAAAAGGGCTCACGCGGTAAAATGGACGGCATCGTTCCATTCCTTTACCTTTGACCTCGTTCAAACTGCTCGACCTCAGGATGACTTGGCTATCGACCGTTCGTTTGATCACCTTCGGTAAAGCTTCGCATCATGTCTCCTGTAGCTTCACTCGGTTTTGAACAATGTTTCCACAGCTACAACCACTCTCTTTACTGTCATCGTGATAGCCTTGAGCGCACATCTCATCTCGCTTACTGAACCCTTCTTTTATTTCCCGTTTGCGGGCCTTGCATTGGCTACCGGCTTGCTCACAGCCTTTACCATCGTCCCAATGTATGGCCGACCTCGTGGTCATGTTTTATCCGCATCACTCAACGGTGTTTATTTCTCCAACATAGGTTTGTTATCGATATATACCGGCAAGGGGCATTTCCTTCGTACATAGCTTTCGAGATTGCATCGCTAAGTATGTTTCCCCCACCGCGGGGTTATTTGTGATTGACTATGACTAGCGATTCTTTGGATTTTCTGGTTGTCAAGCGGATCTTATGCTGCTTGGACGAATGACCAAATTGCCTTCTTGGCCCCAGAAACGTTTTCCTGTGGTTTTGATTTCTTCGGTGAGTGCATTTCTCAATACTTAGTTTCCAATACTCAGTTTAAATTCTTCGTTGCCAGGTAGTAACGGGATTAACCAGGGTTGCGGAGAGATCAAGGCTATCGCAGCTTTCTCGTTCCTTCTGTGGATCTTACGTAGCTCCTTCTCTTCTCGCGTTTATGCAAGTCCCTGACTGCGTTGCTACATTAGTCACGGCGTACATCTCCATACTTCTGGGGCTGAGCATCCGCGCTCAGGGACGTGGTTACTCCGCATGGAAGACGACTGTCCGTGACGGCATCCTCCTTTATCCCGCTGCGAAGGCTATGGAGAGTCCTGCTGAAGTATTCGCCGTACCAGTCACCGTTGCTCAATCCCAACCTTCCGTGCCGCTACAGACCCTCCCCAACCTCGGAACTGCCCAGGTGTGACGTGCCAAATTGTCGAAATATATGTCTACGTGTGTTTTGCACCTTACGGAGTCTGGACTCTGGTCGACTGTAGTGTGATTTGTGGCTTGTAGTATTCCACCTGCCCTGACTGAATAAAATAGTCCGTTTGAGATCTTGCGTGTAAATGACAAAATGCTACGTGGGCTGCTATGGCGCCAGTATAATGAACTGGCAGGGGCTACTTTTCTACTAAAGTTACAATTCATTATTTTACTCACCAGCAAAGGCCTACTATAAACGTAGCTCCTGTTGGATTTTGGGAGGGCGATCAGGTCACCACCACTTCCTCACATGTCAGTTAGAGTACGGCCTAGTGGCCATGGACATTTGTAGATCTTACATTGAACTTCTACTAGTTTAGTCTCGTGCCAGTGTCACGTCATTTAGAGTGCACGCCTTATGTGCGCGTAGATGTCATTGGGCCGTCGATCGGCCCTTACTGGGTCTCTAAGGCCCTAGGCCTAGGTTATCTGCATCATTGTATGTACCGCCCCCTCAGTTCCGTGCACGCGCGCGGAGACTGAGGTGTATACCTACTGTTCATTTACTTAGGATTCATACTGATTCACCTGTAGTATTATTATCTTATCTAGGCTACAAGCCATCTCGCGCGCGCATTGATCAAGTCTTTCCGAGACTTATATCGCACTCATTACTCGGTCCTCACCTCAGATCTCAACCCCATAACTTCAACAGCTCCATATTCGTACCCTCGAATTTGAACTTAACAGCCAGCTAATATCATGTGCAATGGATTTGCAGCTGTCACGTGCTCCGGAACGTGAGAAACGCCCCAACATACGACTTGCACAACTTTGGACCTGTCTTTGTGTGGGCAAATTTGCAGAAACTATTTCCTTGAAGGTGAACCCCTTTCTGTATATCTGGCATCAGTCAAAGATGATTCAGAGTGGAATCTGTATCGACCCTTCTGTGCGAAAGTACACAGTGTGCAGTGCTATTTTGCGCGACGCTGTAGGGTCGCGAAGAAGACCATAGATGTTCGAGATACTGCTGAGCTACATCCCTATACGCCAATAAAAATTGTTGGATCTGACTGCATCCCAATTCTGTACAGCACCGGCATGGATCCTAGACGCGCACGCGACCCCCGTTTAGCCCGACCAGACCCACGACAACAACAACAACAGCAGCAGCAGCAGCACTTGCCGTTGCACACACCGACGCCAAACAATGGTATCAACTCAAACCCTGGATCGCATTCAATCACTCCGCCGCAGCCTTTCGTGACCGCCATGGCCACTGTGTCATCACAGGTTCCTGCAGCTGCCGATGCATCCTCATCGGCATCAGCACATTCAACTCCCTCCGCACCTGGCTTCAAGATAAGACCACTGTTTTGTGTTGTCTGTGCAAGTAATCAGGTGAGTTGCTCTGGCATCAGGGTTCATATGGCGACTGAGTTTTGGTACAGAACCGATCCATGGAAGGTCATTTTGTTCTGCAGTGCGCCCCCTTTGTTGTACGCATCCACGCCAATTTGCTTGACCTTTCGAAGGAAGGCGGGATTTCGCGTTGTTTCTTACGGGACTGGGTCAGCTGTTCGATTACCAGGCCCGTCGATAGATAAGCCCAACATATACCCGTTCGGTACACCGTACGAAGACATCTTTCAGGAGTTACAGGGGAAAGATTCACGCTTGTACGTCTGTCCAGTCTTGAAAAGGTATAGCCGAATTTTAACGTCCCTAATTGTAGGTATACTGCGAATGGATTATTACAAATGCTTGACCGTAATCGGAACATAAAACTTGCCCCAGAAAGGTGGCAAGATAGCAAGACCGTGGCGGACATCGTGATCACCTGCGAGGAACGATGCTTTGACGCCGTCTGTGATGGTAAGGCCCCTGCGCCTTGATGTGAGCTCTTCTCACACACTATATGCATTTAGACCTACTGTCCCGAGGAGGTGAATTTAACCGTGTTGTGCATGTCATCAATGTGGAAATCAAGGACAATCATGAAGAGGCGCTTATAGCGGGAAAGGCAATCCTTGACCTAGCCATAGCGGTAAGTTCTCCTTGATGTTATCGATTTCTTTCGCTTGCGATCGATGCAATATCCGACCTTAGATCGAAGCCGCGGGTGACATCGATGAAAGTATTGACGCTATCCTACAAGTACAGCAGGAGAAACATCCACACAGTCTGCTTCACGCCGTTGCATACTACTGAGATCTTGTCTTAGACGCAGCAGTGGAATCCTTTCGTGTATTTGTACTGTCTGGTCTGGTTGCTTAAATGGGCTATACCTTTTTCATACTGACGGGCTTGAGAAGACCCGG